>CAUYLG010027815.1:0-21865 GCA_963573385.1 Cacajao melanocephalus | reverse complement strand
AAAAAAATAAAAAATAATATTAAAAAAAAAAAAAATATAATATAAATATAAATAATTAATATTATAATTTCTGGGGGGGGGGGCGGTGTTTTGTGGGTTTGGTTGGCTGGAAGGGAAAGGAAAAGAAAGAAAGGAAGAAAGAGAGAGGAAGGAAGGAAGGGAGGAAGGGAGAAAGAAATGTGGCTGTACTGGATTAAAATATGCTTAGGTGTAAAATACACATTAGATTTTGAAGCCAGTACAAAAAAAAAAACAAATACAATATCCCAATAACTTTTTGTTTATTATATTTTGGATATATCAGAGTAAATAAAATATATTTTTAAAATTAACTTCACCCTCCCTCCCCTTTTTTTTACTTGTCTTAGTTCACTTTCTGTTGTTACAATATCTGAGACTGGTTAATTTATAAAGAAAAGAGGTTTACTTAGCTCATGGTTCTGCAGGCTGGGAAGTCCAAGGTTGGACAGTTGTATCTGGCAGCTTCTGGTGAGGGCTTTGTGTTGCATCAAAACATGGCAGAGAAATGGAAGGGGGACCAGGTGCACGGGGGGAAAGGTGGAAAACACGAGGGGCAACCTTGCTTTATGACAACCCACCTCTGAAGGTAACTGATCTAGTCCCGAGAGAGTGAGAACTCACTTTGGTGGGGCTGCATTAAAATCCCTTCATGAAGGTAGATCGCTCATGACCTGAACACTCCTGAAAGGTCCAACCACCTCTCAACACCATTATATTGCCAGTTAAATTTCAACATGAGTTTTGGTAGGGACAAACCACATCCAAACCATAGCACCTTCTCACTTTTTAATGCGGCTATTAGAAAAATTTAAATGATACACGTGTTTGCTCTTGTGGCTTGCATCCATGTCTGCTGTACAGTGCTGCTCTAGCAGTGAGGCTGGAGTGCCCAGAGTGAGATGACCCCAATTTGTCTTGGGAGAAGTGGAAGGGTGTGGCCTGGTGTTCAGGAGTGGAGTGTGGGGCCACGTAGGGACAGCCAGATTTCATTAAGGGGAGGTGGAGGGGCAGGGTTCGGGGAGGCACACACTAAGGAGGCTTCTGCAGCAGTGAGTTGAGGGAGTGGTGTGGGCTTCGTGGGAAGGGGACTGAGCTGTTTGGGGTATCTGCAATTGGCTGTGCAGCAAGGCAAGTGGCAAGAAGCAAGATGTTGGCTGCACACAGTGGTGCATGGCTGTAATCCCAGCACTTTGGGATACCAAGGTGGGAGGATTGCTTGAGGCTGGGAGTTAGAGACCAGCCTGATCAACGTAGTGAAACTCTATCTCTATAAAAAAAAAATAAAGTAAATAAAATTTAAAAAGCAAGATGTTAGCCAGGCACGGTGGCTCACGCCTGTAATTCCACCTCTTTGGGAGGCCGAGGCGTCGAGGCGGGTAGATCATGAGATCAGGAGTTCAAGACCAGCCTGGCCAAGATGGTGAAACTCTGTCTCTACTAAAAACTACAAAAGGCTGGGCACAGTGGCTCTCGCCTATAATCCCAACACTATGGGAGGCCGAGGTGGGTGGATCATGAGGTCAGAAGTTCAAGACCAGCCTGGCCAAGATGGTGAAACCCCATCTCTACTAAAACTACAAAACTTAGCTGGGCATGGTGGCAGGCGCCTATAATCCCAGCTACTCAGGAGGCTGAGGCAGGAAAATTGCTTGAACCCGGGCGGCAGAGGTTGCAGTGAGCCGAGATCACGCCACTGCACTCCAGCCTGGTGATAGAGTAAGACTCCGTCTCAAAAAAAAAAAAACTACAAAAATTAGCCAGGCGCTGTGGCAGGTGCCTGTAATCCCAGCTACTCGGGAGGCTGAGGCAGGAGAATCACTTGAACCTGGGAGACAGAAGTTGCAGTAAGCTGAGGTTGTGTCACTGCACTCCAGCCTGGGCAACAGAGTGAGACACTGTCTTAAAAAAAAAAAAGCAAGATGATGCCAAGTAATTGGCTGGGTGGTGAGTACGAAAGAAAGAGACCCTCCTGAAATACCACAGGAGGAAAAAAAAAAGAAAGAAAGAAAGAGATCCGCCGGGTGCAGAGGCTGAGGCAGGAGAATTGCTTGAACCCGGGAGGCGGAGGTTGCAGTGAGCTGAGATCACACCACTGCACTCCAGCCTGGGCAACAGAGCAAGACTCTGTCTCAAAAAAAAAAAAAGTAAAAAAAAAAGAGAGCGACCCTGCCCTGAGGGGTTTCTGTCTCTCACCGACCTGGATCAGCACACAGCATGTATTTGTCTTCCACTCCAAGCCTACATCCTGCCCACTACTGGAAAAGGGCTCTGACCAGTTCACTGGCAGAATGTGAAAATCGTATGTTAAGACATGCATGGCATGAAGCCCTAAGAAGCCAAGAATCCTTTCTTTTCCCAAGGGAGAAGGCCTGTGGCTGTTTGCCATTGTTGACTGGAGGCCGAGACTCTGTCCTCGACACCCCACCCGCTGCCGCCTCCTCTGCCCTGCCTGGGGAGCCCTGCCTGGTCTGGGCCTGTACTGGGAGCCGCCAGAGCTGGGGCTCCTTGCGCTTCCTGTTCACACCCACCGAACCAGCTTTGCCTTCCCCTCTGCTATGCAGGGAGAAGGGAGGTGGGAGGTGCGGCGGGGATGGTCCTGTCTGTGGCTTCCTGTTTCTCAGCTGGCAGGAGAAAGGCAGGCTTTCTGTGTCTATGTCTCTGTGGTCTTTCAGACTCAGCACTTGGGTAGGAAGATGAAAACCTCAGAGGGCCTCTTGTCTCTTTCACTTGGGTCTGATCAGGCTGTGCGGTGGAGGAGCTGAAAGGACCTGGCACAGGGAGGCAGGAAGCCCAGCTCTGCTCTCTCACATTCCCCTCTGCCAGCCTTTGTTACCAAGGGGTTTGGACTTCATCTTGGAAATGGATCATCTCTTGATCCTTCTCTAGCCTCTAGGGACAAACATACTAGAAGAAATGATCAAGACAATTGGTGCCCCCAGCAGGAGGCATACCCAGGAAGCAAGGGGTGGAATGGTTTCTCCTTGAGAGAAGCGAGCTTCTGAGTTGAAGGCCCTCCACCAACCAGTCCTGGTCCAGTGTTCCAGCATTATTGCCCATCCTGCTCCATGCATGGAGTCGGGGTAGTCGCCACATGCAAACACAATGTGCTGCCAACTCACCCTCCTCCATGTCTCTCATCGACCCCTCCTTCCCAGCTCCTCCCTTGGACCACTGCCGTAGCAGTACTCACTGACTTCCAGTGTCCCGTAGGATACATCCAAACCCTTTGTCATGGCACCCAAAGCCCCTGCCCAGCTGTGCAGTCCCAGCCCCTGTCCATCATGTGGAGCAACTTGCAGTTCTCCAAGCAAACTCTGCTTCTCAAACTTGGAGTCTAAGCTGTGTCTTCTCTCTGCCTGCAACCCTTCTTTCCCATCTCTGCTGGAGAGCCCCTGCTCAGCCTCAGTGAAGATGTTTAAGGGACAGTTACGCATGAGGGTTTAGAGTTCAGAGACCCAGTCTGTCCTGGAGGTCAAGGGCATGCTGCTGGCCATTGATGCCTCAATGATTCAACTGAGTGAATACATGAGAGAATCGATGAATTGTGGAATCAGAAAGTGTTGAGTCTCAGTCCTGGCAAGGTGGCTCATGCCTGTAATCCCAGCACTTTGGGAGGCTGGGGTGGGCGGATCACCTGAGGTCAGGAGTTAAGAGACCAGCCTGGCCAACATGGTGAAACCCCTTCTCTACTAAAAATACAAGAATTGGCTGGGCATGGTGGTGGGCACCTGTAATCTCAGCTACTTGGGAAGCTGAGGCAGGAGAATTGCTTGAATCCAGGAGGCAGAGGTTACGGTGAGCAAAGATCACGCCACTGCACTCCAGCCTGGGCCATAGAGTAAGACCCTGTCTGGAAAAAAAAGAGAAAAGAAAGAAACAGGCTCAGAGAGAGTCCTGCAGGTCCACATTGACCTAGTGACAATGCAAAGGTATAAACATAAACAGAAGAGCCTCTTTTTAGGAGCCACTGCTGCCTCTCAGAGGGAGACAGACATTTCCCAGTTTTATAGGCTTTCTCCCCACCTAGTCTGCAGTAGTGAGTCCTAAAATCTGTCCCTGTCACAATGACTGGTGGCCAGAATGCTTTATAAAAGTAAGAGTCCAGACTGGGTGCAGTGGCTCACACTGTAATCCCAGCACTTTGGGAGGCCAAAGCGGGTGGATCACGAGGTCAGGAGTTTAAGACCAGCCTGGTCAAGATGGAGAAACCCCGTCTCTACTAAAAATACAAAAATCAGCCAGGTGTGGTGGCGGGCACCTGTAATCCCAGCTACTTGGGAGGCTGAGGCAGAGAATTGCTTGAACCTGGGAGGCAGAGGTTGCAGTGAGCCAAGATCACACCACTGCACTCCAGCCCAGTCGACAGAGAGAGACACTGTCTCAAAAAAAAAAAAAAAAAAAAAAAAGTGAGAGTCCAGCCCCAGGGGCCAGGGAATCCAAAGTTTCAAAACTACACAGGTTAGTGTTGTAAACGAGGATGGGCCCCTGTGTGAGCTGTGCCTACTGTATGCAGCTTTGTAAGCTCTCAAGGAAACTGTAGGATTAAGGTTTTGAATGTGAATCACATATTTCATTAAGGTCTGATTCCAGAATGGGGTTCTAGCCGTTTCTGATTGGTTTCTGGTGGGCAGAGGCTGCCTCTGAGACTCAGCAGGGCTCAGGGTGGCTGTTGCAAGAATGTGTGATTTTAGGGAGGCCACTGGTAGGATGTCTGTACAGATCTCTTACTCGTCTGTTTCAAGGATTTGACTTGAGACATATTTTTGGGGGCGGTCAGCAGGCAAAGAAGTGTTCCCTCGGATGCTTCTATTGTTGCTGTTGTTAGCAGTCACAACTCTTTCTTACAGTGGGCACTGTTTTAAACCCTTAGCCCTCATCCTCCCAGAACCCTGCAGAACTGTGGAGAGACAGGTGCCATCTTCCTTTTTTATTTTATTTTTTTTTAATTTTTATGTTTTTGAGATGGAGTCTTACTCTGTCGCCCAGGCTGGAGTGCAGTGGTGAGATTTTGGCTCACTGCAACCCCTACCTCCTGGGTTCAAGCAATTCTCCTGCCTCAGCCTCCCGAGTAGTAGGGATCACAGGCACCCGCCACCATGCCCAGCTGATTTTTGTAGTTTTTGTAGAGATGGGGTTTCACCATCTTGGCCAGGCTGGTCTTGAACTCCTGACCTCATGATCCACCTGCCTCGGCCTCCCAAAGTGTTGGAATTACAGGCGTGAGCCACCGTGCCCAGCCAGCCTATCTTCCATGTTTTGTTTTGTTTTTTTTTTTTTTTGAGACGGAGTTTCGCTCTTGTTGCCAAGGCTGGAGTGCAATTGCATGATCTCGGCTCACTGCAACCTCCGCCTCCTGGGTTCAAGCAATTCTCCTGCCTCAGCCTTCCGAGTAGCTGGGACTACAGATGCGCACCACCATGCCCAGCTAATTTTCGTATTTTCAGTAGAGATGGGGTTTCACCATGTTGACCAGGATGGTCTCGATCTCTTGACCTCGTGATCCACCCGCCTCAGCCTCCCAAAGGGCTGGGATTATAGGCGTGAGCCACCGTGCCCAGCCATCTTCCTTTTTTTAAAGATGAAGAAGGTCGGGCGCAGTGGCTCATACCTGTAATCCCAGCCCTTTGGGAGGCTAAGGCAGGCAGATGGCTTGAGCCCAAGACTTTGAGACTAGCCTGGGCAACACAGGGAGATCCTGTCTCTAGCTAGCTAAATAAATAAATACACCTGGCACAGTGGCTTACGCCTGTAATCCCAGCATTTTGGGAGGCCGAGGCGGGTGGATCACGAGGTCAGGAGTTCAAGACCAGCCTGGCTAACATGGTGAAACCCTATCTCCACTAAAAATACAAAAAATTAGCTGGGCGTGGTGGCACGTGTTTGTAGTCCCAGCTACCTGGGAGGCTGAAGCAGGAGAATCGCTTGAACCCAGGAGGCGGAGGTTGCAGTGAGCCAAGATTGCACCACTGCACTCCAGCCTGGGTGACAGAGCAAGACTCATCTCAAAAAAGTAATAATAATAAGTAAATAAGTTGGGTGTGGTGGCACACACTTGTAGTCCCTGATAAACAGGAGGCTGAGGTGGGAGGATCGCTTGAGTCCAGGAGGTCAAGGCTTGCAGTGAGCTATGATCACATCACTATACTCAGAGCAAGACCCTGTCTCAAAAATTTTTTTTAAAAAGGTGAAGCTGAGCTTCATGGAGGTCTGCTTAGGGATCAACATCTCAGATGCTTTTGCTCAATGGGAATGGGTTTAGGGGGCCCTGGAGGAAGACGTTAGAACATGGTGGGGGCTGGAGTTAGCTGCACAGTGCCTGCCTCATCTGCTGGGGGTCACTGTGATGAGTCGCTGATTCTAGACACATGAAACTGTGGCCCAGTATGACCTCAGCTAACAATATTTCAAAAGTAACTGGACATATAACATTGTGTAGAAATGTCATAATCTGGCCGGGCGTGGTGGCTCACACCTATAATCCCAGCACTTTGGGAGGCCGAGGCAGACAGATCACTTGAGGCCAGGAGTTTGAGACCAGCCTGGCCAACATGATGAAACCCTTTCTGTACTAGAAATACAAAAGTTAGCGTGGTGGCTTGTAATCCCAGCTACGCAGGAGGCTAAGGCACAGGAATCGCTTGAACCCAGGAGGTGGAGGTTGCAGTGAGCCAAGATCATGCCATTGCACTCCAGCCTGAGTGTCACAGCTTGACTCCATCGAAAGAAAGAGAAAGAAAGAGAGAGAAAGAGAGGGAGGGAGGGAAGGAAGGAAGGGAGGAAGGGAGGCAGGGAGGAAGGGAGGAAGGGAGGAAGGGAGGGAAGGAAAGAGGTCGGGCGTGGTGGCTCACGCCTGTAATCCCAGCACTTTTGGAGGCCGAGGCAGGCAGATCACAGGGTCAGGAGTTCATGACCAGACTGGCCAACATGGTGAAACCCTGTCTTTACTAAAAAATATAAAAATTAGCTGAGCATGGTGGCTTGTGCCTATAATCCCAGCTACTTGGGAGGCTAAGGTAGGAGAATTGCTTGAACCAGGACCCGGGAGGCGGAGGTTGCAGTGAGCCAAGATCACGCCACTGCACTCCAGCCTGGGCTACAGAGCGAGACTCCATCTCAAAAAAGAAAGGAAGAAGGAAAGAAGGAAAGAAATGTCATAATCCGTAAATGTTGGCAAACAATTTTTTCAAATGAGCCAAACACGGCATAGGACTCCGTGAGGTGATATGTGACTTTAGTGAGAACTCACTCACTATCATGAGAACCGCATGATTCAATCACCTCCCACCAGGTCCCTTCCATGACACGTGGGGATTATGGGGATTACCATTCAAGATGAGATTTGGGGCTGGGCACAGTAATCCCAGCACTTTGGAAGGCTGAGGAGGGCAAATCACCTGAGGTCAGGAGTTCAATACCAGCCTTGTCAACACAGTGAAACCCCCTCTCTACTAAAAATACAAAATTAGCCAGGTGTGGTGGTGCACGCCAGTAATCCCAGCCACTTGGGAGGCTGAGGCATAAGAATCGCTTGAATCCAGGAGTCAGAGGTGGCAGTAAGCTGAGATCATGCCGCTACACTACAGCCTGGGCAAGAAGAGTGAGACTCTGTCTCAAAAAAAAAAAAAATCTTGTATTTTTTGCAATCTCTACCTTTGTTGTCATGTGGCGTTTTTCCTGTGTGTCTCTGTCTTTCCCCCTCTTAAGTTCACCAGTCATATTGGATTAAAGACCCATCCTATTCCAGTGTGACCTCATCTTAACTTGATTACACCTGAAAAGACTATTTCCAAGTAATGCCACATTCAGAGGCACCAGGAGTTAGGATTTGAACATATCTTTTATGGGGGCACACAATTCAACTCACAATGAGTACAATAGGGAGGTGATATTTGGCAAGACCGTTCCAGGTAGAGGGAACAGCAGGTGCAAAGGCCCAGAGGCAGGAGGGCACTGGTGAGTTCCAGGAAGTAAAAGAAATTCAGCACAGCTGGAGTGGAGAGTGGCAAGGAGGTGCAGCTGAGGCAGCTCATGCCGGCCCTCACAGGCCAGGTGGAAGGGTCGGGGTAGGCCAAGCTACAGTTTGAGAAAAAAAAAATCCCAAATCTCAGTGCCAGGCCCAGTACAGGTCCATTTTCAGCTTGTGTCAAATCTGATGCGGGCTGAACAGCTCTTCTCCATGAGGTAGCTTAGCCATGTAGAACACATGGTCACCGGGGGAAGGGAAGTCTGGAGGAGGCCCCCAGTCTCCACGGCCCCAGCCTGAAAGGGACCCTTCCACTCACAGATCACACTGCAAAGGAGTCTGGCAAGGTGGGGACATAGATTTCTGGGAGCCCCAACTGTCTCTCCCACTTGTATTCACCTGAAGTTAAGGCTAAAGCTTCATCCTCACAGCACTGGGAAGTCAGCCAGTTTTCACACAGAGGTAGTGATGAGATGGAACTTGCATTTGAAATTTTTCCTTTTTTCACTGTAGCTCTCAGATCTTATGACTTGTGTTTTAGAGAGATCCCTCTGGCTGGAGGACTCCAGCTCCCCTGAAGGAGGGGAGCTAGGGTTGGTCTGGTGGAGTGTGAGAAGCCGCAGCAGTGGGAGCTGGCCACAGCCAAGGCACAATATATTTGTAGTTAACTCATGCAATTCCACCTTGCAGGCTCAGCCAAAAAACAAACCAAAAGAAAGAATGTGAGAAAAATTAATTCATGTAATTAAAAAATGATCCAAAAGCATTTTGTGTGTGTCCTTTTCTAGATTGGAGATTGTCCACATTTTTTTTTTTTTTTTTTTTGCTCTGTCGCCAAGCTGGAACTGCAAGCTTCGCCTCTCAAGTTCACCTGATTCTCTTGCCTTAGCCTCCTACGACTACGGGTGCATGCCAGCACGCCCAGCTACATTTTGTATTTTTAGTAGAGACAGGGTTTCACCATGTTGGCCAGGATGGTCTTGATCTCTTGACTTCATGATCCGCCCGCCTCGGCCTCCCAAAGTGCTGGGATTACAAGTGTGAGACTGTGCCCGGCTGAGATTGTACACATTTTATGCACATATTCTGGATAGCCCAAACTCCCCAAGCCAGGGAGTGTGTATTCTATGGGTCTTTTAAGAGATTTTCAGGGGTAACTGAGCTCCTGGCTGACTTGAGAACCTTGCTGTCATGGAAGTGCCCCCCACTCAGGGGCTGTAACTGGACCTAATAACAAAAGTAGGGAGCCTTGTGTCAAAAGGACTTACTACTGTTTTCAGTGTGCTGCCTTGCCTCCGGCAGAAACACGCTTGGATACAATATGAAGGCTTTTTTTTTTTTTTTTTTTAAACAAACTGGCTGCTTTTTCAAGGAGCATCATTACCTAGTAATTTCATAAATAATGCACAAAAGGCAAGATGTTTGAAGCAGTGTCTGCCTCACTATTGCAAATTCTAATGAAGATCAAAAAAGAATCCCTCCTTCACCTGGTAAAGGAGTACAGCGGCAGCAGCTGAAGATATTTTTAAGTCCTTCACAGTTGGTACCATTTGATACTTGCCAACTTGAGGAATTGTTTTCAATACAATAACCAAGAGTCTCACACCTTTCATCCTTCTCATACAATATACTTAGGAGAAATGTTTCATAAAGAACTATAAATTTTTTTAAAAAATTATATACATCAAGAGGTAAGACTGGTTGGGTAAACTACCTTTTTTTTTTTTTTTTTTTTTTGTTGAGACGGAATCTCACTCTGCCGCCCAGGCTGGAGTGCAGTGGCACCAGGTCAGCTCACTGCAACCTCTGTCTCCTGGGTTCAAGAATTCTCCTGTCTCAGCCTCCCAATTAGCTGGGATTACAGGTGCCCACCACCACACCCAGCTAATTTTTAAAATATTTTTAATAGAGACGGGGTTTCACCATGTTGGTCAGGCTGGTTTCGAACTCTTGACCTCAGGTGATCCGCCCACCTCAGCCTCCCAAAGTGCTGGGATTATAGGCATGAGCAACCACACCTGGCCTCATCTTTTTTTTTTTTTTTTTTTTGTAACCCAGGCTGGGGTGCAGTGACATGGTCTTGGCTCACTGCAACCTCCACCTCTGATTCAAGAAATTCTTGTGCCTTAGCTTCCCCAGTAGCTGGGATTACAGGCACATGCCACCACATCCAGGTAATTTTTTTATTTTTAGTAGAAACAAGGTTTCATCATGTTGGCCAGGCTGGTCTCGCCTCAGGTGATGTGCCCACCTCGGCCTCCCAAAGTGCTGGGATTACAGGCATGAGCCACCACGCCCTGCCATCTTAATATTTTTAAATTGTTTTTCCACCTCACTTTCTTTAGTTAATCTCAAGCCCAACAATCCTTGAACCCACTGTGCCCTCCAAACCACTTTTCCCTTACATGTCACTGCCTTTTCCCATAAAGGCCTCACTTCCCTCTTTACCTAGTCTAACTCCTGTGGTCACTCATTTTAATTGCTTATAATCATTGAATTGCATAGGCACTCATCTCCCTTGTCCCTCTCTTGCTGTCATACTTCTTGGGAAAAAATCATAACTGTGGTTAAATCTAATTGTTTGCTTACTCCTTTCCTGCACCTATGTAGCTGAACTGTGATGAGAAAAAGCACCAAATCAAATTTTTTTATAGAGATGGGGGTCTCAGTGTGTTGCCCAGTCTAGGCTCAAATTTCTGGGCTCAAAGGATCCTCCCACCGTGGCCTTTCAAGTAGCCGGAACTACAAACATGAAGCCACTGTGCCCAGCATGACTGATCCAATTTTAATCATTGTGACCTTCAAACAAGCCCTTAATGCTGCCAAGTTTATATGCTGAGTCCATTCACTGTCCCACTCTCTTAAGGGGATTACTTCTCACATTATTGTCTCTCCTCAACCTCACGCTCCACCCCCATCCACCCTTCCAGGTGATGTCTCTCATTTCAACTTCATTAGGAACATTAAAGCAAGGCTGGGCATGGTGACTCACACCTGTAATCCTAGCATTTTAAGAGGCTAAGGCAGATGGATTGCTTGAGCCCCAGAGTTTGAGACCATCCTGGGCAACACGGTGAAACTCCATCTCTACTAAAAATACAATAAATAATAATAATTACTATTAAATAATGATAGATGACTTAATAAATTAGCTGGGCATAGTGGCATGCACCTGTAGTCCCAACTACTTGGGAGGCCAGGAGAGGGACATTGCAGTGAGCTGAGATCATGGCACTGCACTACAGCTTGGTTGACAGAGCCAGACCCTCTCTCAAAACCAAACATCCAACAGAAAAAGAATATTGAAGCAATGCATTGAAAGAGTACTTGCAAAAACTCCACCACTATATCACTAATATATCTACCAATATTTTTATTGTCACAACTAGGAACAGCAGTACTACTGGCATCCAGCAAGCAGAGGACTGGTGCTGCTAAAACCTCCTGCAATACACAGGACAGCCTCCACAACAAAGTTATCTAGCCGAAAATGCCAGTAAAGCTGAGGCTGAGAAACTCTGCCACAGATGAACTGCCCTTCTCCTATCTAAAGCCTATCCCTGTGCTAGATTCCTTCCTCTCTTGTATACTCCTGCAAGAATCCTCTCCCCAATTCCCCTATACCAAATTTTTGCTTTCTATTGGATCATAAAGGAAAAAGCAATCCTTTAGCCTAACGTCTGCTATCATCTTCTACCCTATTTTTTTTGCTACCTTTTCTGAAAACTCCCCCACAGGGCTGCCCATACTCACTCTCTCCAATTCTTCTTTCCCATTCTCTCTTAAACCATGTAATCACACTTTCTATCATTTCACAAAAATCAGCTCTTGTTAAGGTTATCAGTGGCCTCTACACTACTAATGCCAATAGATAACCCGTACTCCTTATCTTACTTGACCTAACAACACCATAGCTCATCACCTGCTCCTTGATACATTTTCCTCATTTGGCTTCTAGGACACTACTCTCCACATTATTCTGATTTCCTTCTTACCTCAATGGATAATCCTTATTGGCCTCATGTTCCTCCAGCCCCCTGACCTTTTTTTTTTTTTTTTTGAGACAGAGTCTCTCTCTGTTGCCAGGCTGGAGTGCAATGGCACAATCTCAGCTCACTGCAACCCCCACCTCCCAGGTTCAAAAGATTCTCCTGCCTCAGCCTCCCGAGTAGCTGGAACTACAGATGTGTGCCACCACATCCAGCTAATTTTTGTATTTTTAGTAAAGACAGGATTCCACCATGTTGGCCAGGATGGTCTCAATCTCTTGACCTTGCGATCCGCCCGCCTCAGCCTCCCAAAATGCTGAGATTACAGGCGTGAGCCAGCACACCAGGCCAGCCCCTGACCTCTTAACATTGAACTGCTCCAGGCCTCAGTACTCAGTTCTTTTGTCTATCTACATTACCTCCTTTGGTCATCTCATCCAATCTAATGGCTTTAAATTCCATCTATATGTCAATGACTCCCAAATATGTATACCTAGCCCAGATATATCTTCCAATCTCCAGACTAATATATTCAACTCCTTGCTATGTATTTCCACTTGGATATCAGATGTACAAAATGAAACCCTTGATATTCCCTATAAACCTATTCTGCCCCATTCCATCTTTTCAATTGCTCAGGTCAAAAATCAGGACTTATCTTGACTCTCTTTTGCACACTCTACGTACCAACCATCAGGAAATCCTCACTCTACCTTAAAAAACATATCTAGAATTCAACATTTCTCACAACGTCCATCTTATCTGTGGTACTATATAAGCCTTTTTAAAAAAAAGACAGGGTCTTGCTTGTGCCCCAGGCAGGAGTACAGTAGTACAATCATGGCCCACTGCAGCCTCAAATTACTAGGTTCACACAATCCTCTTGCCTCAGCTTCCCAAGCTAAGAATATAGATGCATATCACCAGGCCCAGCTAATTTTTAAGAAAATTTTTTTTGGTAAGGATGGAAGGGGGTCTCACAACGTTGAACAGGCTGGTTTCAAACTCCTGGGCTCAAGCAATTCTCCCGCCTTAGCCTCCCAAGTAGCTAGGACTACAGGCATGTGCCCACCATGCCTAGCTATTTTTTTTTTTTTTTTTTTTTTTGCTAGAGATGAGGTCTAGCTATGCTGCCCAAGCTGGTCTCAAACTCCTGGGCTCAAGCAATCTTCTCCCACCTCAGCCTCCCAAAGTGCTTTGGACTGTAGGCATGAGCCACTGCACCCGGTCTCATAAGCCTAATATCCCTACTTCTATCACTGCTTGCCTACAACCTAGAAGTGAGAGTAATTATTTAAAAGAGAGGTCAGATCATTTCACTGTTGTGTTCACAATTCTCCAATGGCTCCCCCTCATTTCACTTAGTGAAAAGCCAAATTCCTTACAATGGCTTATAAAACTCCACGTAACCTGGCCCCCAGTGCTCACTCTCTCATCCCTGATCTCTTGCTCTTTTGCTCACTCTACTCTATCCACACTGTCCTCCTTGCTCTTATTAAGAAAACACTTCAAGCTTGCTCCCACCTTAGGGCCTTTGCACTAGCCATCTCCTCTAAGAGTATCTAGTGATGATATTTGGCCAGGCTTAATGGCTCACACCTGTAATCCCAGAACTTTGAGAGGCTGAGGTGACAGATCACTTGAGGTCAGGAGTTTGAGACCAGCCTGCCTAACCTGGCGAAACCCCATCTCTAAAATACAAAAATTAGCCAGGCATGGTGGCATGCACCTGTAGTCCCAGCTACTTGGGAGGCTGAGGCAGAAGAATCGCTTGAACCCAGGAAGCAGAGGTTGCAGTGAGCTGAGATCACACCACTGCACTCTAGCCTGGGCGACAGAGCAAGACTCCGTCTCAAAAACAAAAAAACCAAAGTATCTAGTGATATTCTTCCCTCAGATCCTCATAGCTACTCCCTTACCTCCTTCAAGTGTTTGATAAAGTGACATTAGAACCACTCTACCACCCCAATCACCCTATTTAAATATACATATAACTGTCCTTACTTTGCCCCCTTACTTTTTTCTCCACAGCACTTATCATCTTCTAACATACTAAGTTATCTAATTGTTTACCTGTTTTCTGTACTAGAATGTAAGAAAAAATATAAGTGAGCAATCATATACATCCTATGTATAGTCATCCAATATCCACTATTTACTATACTTTTGTCCTGTTTCCAAAGGAATTCCCACCAACACTTGGGCTGCATTTCTCCAGTCTTCTTCTTTCTCATATATGGATGCAAGATGCTGTCTTATGGAAGCAACCTGTAATAACAGGTATACATGTCAAATTATTGCAACTGACATTGGTAACTAATTAAAATAAATAGGAAAGTTATTCTCTATCATGGCAATTCAACATACTAAGCTGCCAAGTAAATAGTAAAAGTTTATCAAGACCATCCAAGCTTTCCTGTGAATTTTGAATTTACAGAATATCAAAGTAGTAAACTGAAGCAACACTTTTCTGCAATGTGGATTATGGCAAAATACTGTAATTTAAATGTTAAATTTAATTTGTATGTTCCTGTGTACACAATGCTGGAGTTTTCCTGTGTTTTCAGCCTAAATACCAATTTTACTGATTCTAAAAAATTGTCTAGAGAGCAATATTTGGTTCACAAAATCAAATTTTAATTTATAAGCAAATGTCAGTTGGAGTTGTAACATCCTAATATTTATCTGATTTTGCATAAAATGCTGTTTGGCACACTGTTTTGTCAAAAATGAAATTGTATGATTATCTCCTTTAAGAATTTAATAATATCAGATTCTCAAAACAACTGCTGCTATCTCAAGTTAAAAAAACCACTGATCTAGATTTTTACCTGCTCCTCAAATGAAATGACTCTAGGCTGGATCTTTTCCAAGGTGAAGTGATAGATTTCTTTGGCTGTGCTATCAGGCAGGTTAGGGAGATGTGTGCAAAAATCAGTCAGCAACTGCCTCGAGATCACAAGACTGACATTCTCATTTACCACTTGTTAAAAAAAAAGAGAGATAAGAAAACATGAGCTACTTATAAATTATCATTAAGCAATCAATCTTTACTTAAAATTAATACTACCAACCATCTATATTAGTGCAGCCTTCAATGCATTATTCAAGGATTTCCATAACCCTATCATTTTACATTACATCATCAGTTTTCCATATGCTGAATTACCTGATGACATAATGACCACACAAAAACAGTAAACACAGGCCGGGCATGGTGGCTCATGCCTGTAATCCAGGCACTTCGGGAGGTCAGGGTTGGCAGATCACAAGGTCAAGAGATTGAGACCATCCTGGCTAACATGGTGAAATCCCATTTCTACTAAAAATACAAAACTTAGCCAGGCATGGTGGCGCCCACCTGTAGTCCCAGCTACTCAGGAGGCTGAGGCAGGAGAACCGCTTGAACCTGGGAGGTGGAGGCTGCAGTGAGTCGAGATTGCGCCACCGTACTCCAGCCTGGTGACAGAGCAAGACTTTGTCTCAAAAAAATTAAAGTTAAAAAAATAATAATAAAATAAAAATAACTTTTTTTTTTAACAGGCGTGAGCCACCGCATCCGGCAAAAATAATAAAACTTTTCTAAGAAACAGAAATAGTTGAAAAAAGTTTTAACAGTTGAGAATTTTGTCTTCTTTTCTACAAAATGAAGGCACAAAAACACCTATATTTTTATTTCATGTGCTTATATCCCACCTTGTTCGAAAAGAGTTAAAAAAGAAAACAGTAAAATAATTTTCATGAAATTTACATAAAGCAAGTGCTGCCAGAACAGTTATTGCCACTTATACTTTCCCAAAAAAACAATAAATAAGAACTTCAGGCTGGGCATGGTGGCTCACGCCTGTAATTCCAGCACTTTGGGAGCCCGAGGTGGGCAGATCATGAGGTCAGGAGTTGGAGACCAGCCTGACCAACATGGTGAAACCCCATCTCTACCAAAAATACAAAAATTAGCTGGGCGTGGTGGTGCACACCTGTAATCCCACCTACTCAGGAGGCTGAAGCAATAGAATTACTCGAATTCAGGAGGTGGAGGTTGCAGTGGGCCAAACTGTACTCCAGCCTGGGCGACAGAGACTTTGTCTCAAAGTAAAAATAAAAATAAAGGCCGGGCGCGGTGGCTCGCGCCTGTAATCCCAGCACTTTGGGAAGCCGAGGCGGGCGGATCACGAGGTCAAGCGATCGAAACCATCCTGGCCAACATGGTGAAACCCTGTCTTTACTAAAAATACAAAAAAATTAGCTGGGCGTGGTGGCGCGCGCCTGTAGTCCCAGCTACTCGGGAGGCTGAGGCAGGAGAATTGCTTGAACCTGGGAGGCGGGGTTGCAGTGAGCCGAGGTCGCGCCACTGCACTCCAGCCTGCTGGCGCCTGGTGACGGAGTGAGACTCTATCTCAAAAAAATAAAAGATAAAAATAAAAGAAAGAAAGAAAGAAAAAATATATATATATATAACTCTATCAAGACAGTAAAAGAAAAAAAATAAAAACTTCAGTGAGCACTAGATGTATTATTTATAAACATTTATAAGGTGTGGATTAAGCACTGGAGCCAAACTGCTTCTATCACTATGAACTATATGGCTTCAGACAAGAAACTTAACTTCTCTGTGCTTCTGTTTCCTTATCTGTAAACTGAGGATATCACCTGTTTCATAAGGTTGTTGTGAAGCTTAAATGTAATAATATACACAAAGCACTTTAAACAATACCTGGTACATGGCACTCAACAAATGTTACTATTACAACTATTACTACCATTTTAAATGCATCATTCTTGTGAACCATTGCTTAAATTACTCAGCTCTTACAGCACCAGTCACTGTGAAAATAAGTGATTCAAAAACTGTTCAGTTGATGAACAAGATTTTAACAGTAGACTGCTTTTCTTGGTGATTCACTGGATTCAAAGTTTATACAAATATCAAAGTGTGTGTGTGTGTGCGTGTGTGTGTGTGTCTATTTTTTTTTTTGAGACAGAGTCTTACTATTACCCCAGCTGAAGCTGATGCAACCTCAGCTCACTTGTCTCAACCTCTGGGGCTCAAGCAATCTTCCCACCTCAGCCTCTCAAGTAGTTTGGACTACAGTCATGTTCTACCATGCCAGGGTAATTTTTGTATTTTTTTGTAGAGACGAGGTTACTCCACATTGCCCAGGCTGGTTTTAAACTCCCGAGTTCAAGAGATCCCTTGGCTGGGTGCCATGACTCACACCTGTAATCTCAAAGTGCTGGGATTACAAGCATGAGTCACCATGCCCAACCAAGATCAAAGTTTATAAAAAGCACTATTCTTTGCTACTAGAATGCAACGTTCTCAATAAACCACTCCTAACAGTTTTTCTGAAACCATTGCTGTTTATCCACACTGGAGGCCAGGATTCTTTAAGCAGTAACCTTTTCAGCTTTAAGGCAGTAACTTTTTAAGGCAGTAATTTTTTAAGGCAGTTGTAATTAGTTTATCATATATTAATTGGAATTCATTATTGGGTAATTCTGGATGCGACTGAGAAAACTGTTTTATTACAGGTGTCATTAGCCACTTAAAGTTACCATACAAGCAAGTATTACTCAGGGAAATATAAGCAAGTAAGAGTAGTATATCAGAAAACCTAGTTTATAATCTGGGCTCTGCCAGCTAAATGTCCTTGAAAAAAAGTCACTTAATCCTGAGACTCATCTTACAATATATTACATAGGAATATCTGTACCTATAAGGTCTAAGCATGGGGTTATTAAATGGAGCCTATGTGACAGATAATGTGTGTGAAAACACACTGTAAACTGTTAAGCACCATCAATAACATTAATGTTGTGAACTCACTGTAAAATCCCAGCCTGAATTTTGAGTAATTTTCAAGATAACCGGATATGTTTGAAGTCAAGTACTGTGGAAAGTGTCTGGAAAAACGAAAATTTATAGTCCCCAATTCAAAAAACATAAACATTAATAACAGCTAATACTTATATAGCATTTATTATATGCCAGGTACTATTCTAAGCACTTTATTCCGTATATTAACTCATTTAATCTCCCAATAATTCTACAGAGTATCATATTCCTATTTTAAAGAGGAAAAGGAGGCACAGAGAGCTTAAATAATTTACCCAAGATCACACAGCTCATAAAATAGCATAACAGGATGTGAATCCAAACTATTCTCTTTACTATTATGCTATATTGTCCCTCATCAGCTATTATAACAATAACCATACAAAACTTTAATTAGGATTGTAATTCTGAAGATAATTCACTGAAAATTAATCAAGCTGTAAACAACTGAAATTCTAAAATCAATCTCAATGCATATTTAATATTGATAATTTGATATAAAACAAGGCCTGAGAAAACTTTAAAGTCCAGCTCAGTATTATAAGGTAAGCATTAAATCTCCATTTCACTTACTTGCTTCCACAAAAGCTTTCAAAGCTTCTAGTTGTTCTGCTCCAGATAACTGAATGGCTTTTTCCAGGATCTGACGATACCTAAAACGATACCAAATGAAAATAATGTTCTGAGGATACTCTATTTTCCAATGCAAACTTTGAGATTTACTCATTTCTAATGCTAACTTTGATGTGTATTTATTCATTTCTACTTACCCTGGTTTCTTTAACAGTACTATAATTTGTTGTTTTCTTTATAGTATACCATAGATTTTTTTTTTAAGTTTCTAATCTATCACAAGAAATATTAAATCTATAATTATAAGGTCCTACTTCATCTAGTTTTCAGTATAGTATGCCAGAATTTTTTAAATTTCAAGCTCATCACAAAAAAGAGTGAATCTATAATTCTGTTACTGAATCTAAGGTGTCACTTTTTCTTGAAGGTTTTAGTTTTGAATTTAAACTACGAAGTCAATTTCCTTTCAAATGCCTTAAAAGATAAGCAGTATTTCCTTCAACTACGTAATACATAAACACACAAAAATATTACCTGAGATGATCCTATGGATCTAATGTATGTAGGATCACCAACAATAGTATAATGTTGACTAGGCAATGAAACCAAACATTAGAGATTGAATGTCTTAGTCTGTACAAAATAAACTCCACCAAGCTAAATGCACTGATAGAATACCACTTATGATGTCAGACAGTACCTATTTATTCTTTACTTGCATTCAGATCTAATAACTATCTACCTAGTATCTGTGACAACACAAGCTCCACGAGGACAGGAATTTTTGTGTTTTGTTCTCTGCTATGTCGACAATACCTCAAACAGTTCTTGGCACACCATAGGCACTCAAATATTCAATGGTATTGGTAACATTTTATTTCTTAATGAGTGGTTAGTACATGAGTGTTACACTACTCTTTAGCTCTTTTGTCTTATAATCGTAATTTTTTTTTTTTGAGATGGAGTCTCACTCTGTCGTGTAGGCTGGGGTGCAGTGGCACAATCTCAGCTCACTGCAACCTCTGTCTCCCAGGTTCAAGCAATTCTTCTGCCTCATTCTCCTGAGTAGCCAGGACTATAGGTGTGCACCACCACGCCCGGCTAATTTTTGTAGCTTTAGTAGAGACAGGGTTTCCCCATGTTGGCCACACAGGTCTCGAACTCCTGACCTCAGGTGATCTGCCCACCTTGGCCTCCCACAGTGCTGGAATTACAGGAGTGAGCCACTGCACCTGGCCGATTGTAATATTTTTTTAAAAGTATTAAATATATTTTATAAACCTAATAGCATTGCAATTATTTGGAAGGTCATCTAGAATAGAGTTAATAAATAAATATACAAAAATAGGCCAGGTGTGGTGGCTCACGCCTGTAATCCCAGCACTTTGGGAGGCCAAGGCAGGTGGATCATGAGGTCAGGAGACTGAGACCATCCTGGCCAATCTGGTGAACCTGTCACTACTAAAATACAAGAAATTAGCTGGGCGTGGTGGTGCACACCTATAGTCCCAGCTACTTGGGAGGCTGAGGCACTGGAATCCCTTGAACCCTGGAGTCAGAGATTGTAGTGAGCCAAAATGGAGCCACTGAACTCCAGCCTAGACAGAGCAAAACTCTTGTCTCAAAAAAAAAAAAAAGAAAAGAAAACAGAAAGAAATATACAAATATAGGGACTGAACTCATTCAGATTTATGACTTCTATTTTGTAGGGCACATCCTAAAGCTACCATTCAGCATTACTGACTCTCAACTCATACAAAATCCTTACAACCTTGGGTTATCTGATTTCTCAAAGTCACAATCAATCAAAATGACTTTAAGAAAGCAGGTATACCGATATAAAAAAATAACAAATTCCAAAAGGATAAATAAATTAATCTAAGATAGCAAGGACATGTCAAGTTTTTAGTAAATTATATTTTCAATATTGCTAAGTTTGAGGGTCCTTCAAAGATAAAATTCAGTTATCTGAAAATTCACTGAAATCTTACCCACTCTCTCTACATATACATATATGTACATACAAACACACACATATATATACACATACATAGTAAAATTTTCCATGTGTTTATATTTATACATTTACTTTATGGCCCTGGGCATGCTTTCAGATAAGTTATACATTCAATGGTTTGGTTTTTTAAAAGTTTTTCATATTTAATTAAATCTAGGTTTATGGCTAAGCTCTTACATTTATATCCTCAGAGATTTTTATTCTTTTTTTTTTTCTTTTTTCTTTTTTTTTTTTTTAGAGATAGGGTTTTACCATGATGGCCAGGCTGGTCTTGAACTCCTGACCTCAGGTGATCCACCCACCTCCACCTCCCAAAGTTCTAGGATTACATGCATGAGCCACCACACCCGGCCATCCTCATAGATTTTATACTAACAATATTATATTCAAAGATAATAGTGTCTTACTTATAAATTATATAAATTTGCTAATTAACCTAAGTTGTTTTGCTGTTGTGTTTTTTGTTTCTTTTGGAGACAGGGTCTCACTCTGTCACCTAGGCTAGAGTGCAGTGACATGATCATAGCTCACTGTAACCTCCAATTCCTGGGCTCAAACAATCCTCCTACCTCTGCCTCCCGAGTAGGTAGGACCACAGGCATGTACCACTATTCCTGGTTAACCGTTCTTTTCTTTTTGTAGAGATGGGGTGTCACTACATTGCCCAAGTTGGTCTCCAACTTTGGGGCTCAAGCAATCCTCCCACCTTGGCCTTCCCAACTGCTGGGATTACAGGCGTGAACCACTGTGCCTGGCCTAACCTAAGTTTTAACACATAGTTTCATAATTCATCAGTCAACTAATCTATATTGGGAAGAAAAAATGGGAACAAACCAACCAAAAAAGTGATCAAAGTTTTATACTCATCAAATTATATAATTTATAGCGGCCTTAGAAATTGCCTACATAAATTCCTAATTTTATAGATTAATAAAGTGAGGGCCAGTTGCAGTGGCTCATACCTGTAATCCCAGCACTTTGGGAGGCCAAGGTAGGTAGGTCACTTGAGTCCAAGAGTTTGAGACCAGGCTGGGCAACATGGTAAAACCCTATCTCTTCTTTTTTTTTTTTTTTTGAGATGGAGTTTCACTCTATCACCAGGCTGGAGTGCAATGGCGCAAATCTCAGGTCACTACAACCTCCACTTCCCAGGTTCAAGCAATTCTCCTGCCTCAGCCTCCTGAGTAGCTGGAATTACAGGCATGCACCACCATGCCCAGCTAATTTTGTATTTTTTGTCCATGTTGGTCAGGCTGGTCTCAAACTCCCGACCTCAGGTGATCTGCCCACCTTGGCCTCCCAACGTGCTGGGGTTAGAGGCATGAGCCACCACGCCTGGCCAATTTTTGTTTTTTTTTTTTTTTTTTTTAGCGTGGGGGTTTTTGGCCAGGCGGGGTGGCGACTGGCTCTAAACCCAGCACGTTGGGAGGGCACGGTGGGCAGGTCACCTGAGGGGGGGGGGTTTG
>CAUYLG010027814.1:0-12530 GCA_963573385.1 Cacajao melanocephalus | reverse complement strand
TGTTGAATTTGTCAAAGGCTTTCTCTGCATCTGTTGAGATAATCATGTGATTTTGTCTTTGGTTCTTACATGATGGGTTACATTTATAGATTTACGTATGTTGAACCAACCTTGCAATCCCTGGATGAAGCCTACTTGATTGTGATGGATAAGCTTTTTGATGTGCTGTTGCATTTGGTTTGCCAGTATTTTATTGAAGAATTTGCATCAACATTCATCATGGATATTGGCCTGAAGTTTTCTTTTTTAGTTGTGTCATGCCAGATTTTGGTATCAGGATAATATTGGTCTCATAAAATGAGTTAGGGAGGATTCCCACTTTTTGTATTGTTTTAAATAGTTTCAGAAGGAATGATACCAGCTCTTCTTTGTTCCTTTGGTAGAATTCAGCTAAGAACCCATCTGGACCTGGGCTTTTTTTTGGTTGGTAGGCTATTAATTGCTGCCTCAACTTCAGACCTTGTTATTGGTCTATTCAGGCTTTCAACTTCTTCCTGGTTTAGTCTTGAAAGGGTGTAAGTGTCCAGGAATTTATCCATTTCTTCCAGATTTACTGGTTTTGATGCATAGAGTTATTTGTAGTAATCTTTGACGGTAGTTTGTATTTCTGGGGAATTAGTGGTGATATCCCCTTTATTGTTTTTCATTGCATCTATTCAATTTTTCTTTTATTTTTTATTAGTCTGGCTAGCAGTCTGTGTATTTTGTTGATCTTTTCAAAAAAACAGCTCCTGGATTTGTTGATTTTTTGATGGGTTTTTTGTGTCTCTATCTCCTTCAGTTTTGCTCTGATCTTAGTTATTTCTTGTGTTCTGCTAGCTTTTGAGTTTTTTTTTATCTTTCTTCTCTAGCTCTTTCAATTTTGACGATGTCGATTTTAGATCTTTCCTTGCTTCTCATGTGAGCATTTATTGCTATAAATTTCCTTCTAGACACTGCTTTAAATGTGTCCCAGAATTTCTGGTACGTTGTGTCTTCGTTCTCATTGGTTTAGAAGAACATCTTTATTTCTGCCTTCATTTCATTGTTTTTTCTGTCATCATTCAGAAGCAAGTTGTTCAGTTTCCTTGTAGTTGTGCAATTTTGAGTTTCTTAATCCTGAGTTCTAATTTGATTGCACTGTGTTCTGAGAGACTGTTTGTTATGATATCTGTTCTTTTGCATTTGCTTAGGAGTGATTTACTTCCAATTATGTGGTCAATTTTAGAGTAAGTACAATATGGTGCTGAGAAGAATGTATTTTCTGTGGATTTGGGGGTGGAGAGTTCTGTAGGTATCTATTAGGTCCACTTGGTCCAGATCTGCATTCAAGTCTTGGATATCCTTGTTGATCTGTCTAATATTGACAGTGGAGTGAGTCTCCCACTGTTATTGTGTGGGAGTCTAAGTCTCTTTGTAGGTCATTAAGAATTGCTTTAATTATCTGGGTGCTCCTGTATTGGGTGCATATATATTTAGGGTAGTTAGCTCTTCTTGTTGTATTGATCCTTTTACCATTATGCAATTCCCTTGTCTCTTTTGACCTTTGTTGGTCTAAAGTCCGTTTTATCAGAGACTAGGGTTGCTTTTTTGTGCTCCCCATTTGCTTGGTAAATCTTCCATATTTTTATTTTGAGTCTATGTGTGTCTTTGCACGTGAAATGGGTCTCCTGAATACAGCACACCAATGAGTCTTGGCTTTTTATCCAGTTTGCCAGTCTGTGTCTTTTGATTGGGACATTTAGACCATTTACATTTAATGTTAATATTGTTATATGTGAATTTGATACTGCCATTTGTTACTGGCTGGTTGTTTTGCCCGTTAGTTGATGCTGTTTCTTCATTGAGTCATTGGTCTTTACCATTTGGTACGTTTTTGCAGTGGCTGATACTTGTTGTTCCTTTGTATGTTTAGTGCTTCTTTCAGGAGTTCTTGTAAGGCAGGTCTGGTGGCAACGAAATCTCTCAGCAATTGCTTGTTTGTAAAGGATTTTATTTCTCCTTCACGTATGAAGCTTAGTTTGGCTGGATATGAAATTCTGGGTTGAAAGTTCTTTTCTTTAAGGATGTTGAATGTTCGCCCCCACTGTCTTCTGGCTTGTAGGGTTTCTGCCGAGAGATTCACTGTGAGTCTGATGGGCTTCTTTTGTGGGTGACCCGTCCTTTCTCTCAGACTGGCCTTAGCATTTTTTCTTTCATTTCAACCCTGGTGAATCTGACGGTTATGTGCCTTGAGGTTGCTCTTCCTGAGGAATATCTCTGTGGTGTTCTCTGTATTTCTTGGAATTGAATAGTGGCCTGCCTTGCTAGATTGGGGAAGTTCTCCAGGATAATATCCTGAAGAGTGTTTTTCAGCTTAGATTTACTCTCCCAGTCACATTCAGGCACACCAATCAATCGTAGATTAGGTCTTTTCACATAATACCATATTTCTTGGAGGCTTTGTTCATTTCTTTTCACTCTTTTTTCTCTAATCTTGCCTTCTTGTTTTATTTCATTGAGTTGATCTTCAATCTCTGATATCCTTTCTTCTGCTTGATCAATTCAGCTGTTGAAACTTGTGTACGCTTTGTGAAGTTCTTGTGCTATGTTTTTCAGCTTCATCAAGTCTTTATTTTCTTCTCTAAGCTGATTATTCTAGTTAGCATTTTGTCTAACCTTTTTTTCAAGGTTTTTAGTTTCTTTGCATTGAGTTAGAACATGTTCCTTTAGCTCAGAGAAGTTTGTTATTACCCACCTTCTGAAACCTGCTTCTGTCAGTTTATCAAACTCATTCTCCATCCTGTTTTGTTCCCTTGCTGGTGAGGAGTTGTGATCCCTTGAAGGAGGACAGGTGTTGTAGTCTTTGATGATTTCATCCTTTTTGCACTGGTTTCTTCCCATCTTCATGGGTTAATCTATCTTTGATCTTTGAAGTTGATGATTTTGGATAGGGTCTCTGAGTGGACATCCTTCCTGTTAATGTTGAAACTATTTCTTTTCAGTTTTGTTTTCCTTCTAAAAATCAGGACCCCCTGCTGCAAGACAGCTGGAGGTCCACCCCAGGCCTTGCTTGCCTGGGAATCACCCGCGAGGGGAGTGGAGCAGTGAGGATTGCTGCCTGATTTTTCCTCTGGTAGCTTCATCCCAGAAAGGAACCTGCCAGGTGTCAGCCTGAGCTCTCCTGTATGAGGCATTTTTGTGGTTATTCAGGGCTTAGGGAGCCACTTGAGGAGGCAGTCTGTCCGTTGTTTGCCTACAGAGGTGCTGCTGGGCTGCCTTGGACTCAGCCAACTGCTGTGCAAGCTTCCTCTGGCTTTTGTTTACACAAGTGAGGTTAGACCCGCCTTCACAGTGGCAGACACCCTTCATCCCACCAAGCTCGATCAGCCTTGGTCAAGCTTGCTGCAAGAGGGTTTCAGTTTGCTGGTCTTTGTTGGGGTGGGACCTGTCAAGCCATATCACCTGTCTCTCTGCTTTTAGCTCTCCCTTTTCCTGGGGGAGCAAGTAGATCTGTCTCACAGGCGCTGTCGGCGCTAGTCAAAACTTCTGCCCAGATCTGTGCCAATAACTCACGGTGCTGCACTGGCAGGAGCTGTCACTCAGATCTGTATTGGTAACTCACAGCACTTTTCAGCCTGGCAGTGTTCTCCTGCCAGGAGAATGTGAGTTGCAACAGCCATGGGAGAAGCGCAGTATCTGAACCAGAGTTCTGAGGGGATAAAGTCCCCAATCCTCCATCCAGTTGCACTTCCTGGGTGGGGCAGTGCCCTGCGCTGCTTCGGTTCACCCTCCTTGGTCTATACCTACTGTCCAACCAGTCCCATTGAAATGAACCTGGTACCTCGGTTGGAAATGCAGAGATCACTTGCTTTCTGCATCTTTCTCACTGGGAACTGCACTCCAGAGCTGTTCCTATTTGGCCATCTTGGCGGAAGTTAATTTTAATTGTTTTAAGAAATGTTAAATTTCAAGCATGGTGTCCTCTTTGAACCATGAATTTTCCCATTTTAAAATGTTTTGTTTATTCTTCTGATACTGATTTATTGCTAAATTAAATATTGCTGTACATTATTCTCTTTTAGTGATTAGATTCTTTAGTGTTTACTTGGGTTTACTTTATGCTTTCATACATGACAAATTTTGGTAAATTTATGGATACTGAGCACAATGTTCTATTAATGTCCATTAAGTCAAATTCACTTTTGATTACATTTTATATGTAATTACTTTATGTGGTAGGTAAAATTATAAGATGGTCTCAAAGATTCCAGGCCTCTGTTTTCAACAATTTTCCTAGTATGCATGGGGCTTGTGAATGTGATGAGATTTCACTTCCTCGATTAGGTTGCTAATGAGTTGACTATAAATTGATCAAAAGGAAGGTGGCTGGGACCCCAGGGTGACCTTTAGGAGCTGAGAGCAACCCCCTTGTACCAGACAGCAAGAAAATAAGGACCTCAGTCTTATAGCCATAAGGGACTAAATTGTGCCAAAAATTGAATGAGCTTGGAAGAAGCCCCTGAGCTCCACATAAAAATGATACCTTGATTTCAGTCCTGTGAGATCCTAAGCAGAGAATCCAGACTTCCCGTCTTCAGAAATAGTACTATAATAAATGGCTACTGCTTTAAGTGCCTAATTTTATGGTAGTCTGTTACACAACAAGAAAACTATTATGCTATATTTTTGAATTTGACTTATCAATTATTAAAGGAGGTATGTTACAATTTTACATTGTGATTATTCTTGTTAATTTTTGTCAGTAATTTTGTCAATTGTTACTTTTTTTACTTTTAGCCTGTGATACTTGGGCTATATAAATTCTGAATGGTTACTTCTTATTAATGAATTTCTTTGTTATTACTAATTATATTTTTGCCTAAACATTAATTTTGTCTGATATTAAAATAGTTATTCCATATATCTCTTATAGTATTTTTCCATCATGTTATTCTTTATCCTTTATTTTCACTCTTTGTTTGTTTTATGTTTTTAGTAGTATCTTTAGTAAACAGCAAAAAGCTAGATTTTAAAATCTTGTTTAAGACTCTTTATATTTAAAAGGCGAGTTTTCGTATGTTACATTTAGTGTGATTATTGATTTTTCATTATTTCTATCACCTTATTTATCATGCTTTTAATTTATTTTTAAAAAGCTCTCCTGCCTGATTATTATTTTGAGCAAATTCATCTCTCATACCTTCCAACTCTGTTAGTTTAGTTCACAATATATTTTTATTCTTTCAAGCTTGGAAGAAACTCAATTATTTTAAAAATTATAATGGATATTTTTAATATAATAAACCTAAACATTAATAAAAATTATTTATAGTTCTAAATATACAAAGTCGTCTCAGTGCATATTGCTCAGGTAATGGGTACACCAAAATCTCACAAATCACCACTGAAGAACTTACTCATGTAACCAGACACCACCTGTTCCCCAATAACCTATGGAAATAAAAATAAATAAATACACAAGGATATTAAATAATACACAGAAACTTAGGTTTTTAAAAGATCTGATTATGCCCTTTTATCTTGTACTTTATGACATCCTTTACCTTCACCTTAATTTTATAACATTCCAACTGATCATTTTTATTGATATTGATTTATACAATCAGTGCTTATCTAGTTACTCATTTTTTCCTCTTATCTTTGCACCTTATACCTTAATTCTGTGTTAAATTCCTTTTTTCTCCCATCCAAGTACTAACTAGGTCCAACTGTGCTTAGCTTCAGAGATCAAAAGAGATTGTACATGTTCAGTGTGGTATGCCTGTACACAATTAACTTCCTTCTTTCTGATGAATATTCTTTTGTAGTTCTGCCTTTATGCTCTTAGTATCTGCCTGAAACTGATTGATTTGGATGATAGTTTAATTGGGTATAGAATTATAGGTTAATGATTTTTTTCTCTCTCTCTCATACTGGTTTGATGATTTCTGGTGTTTTTGATCTAGGGAAGTCTTTAACACTCCACTCTTCCTAATGAGAGGTAGGCTCTATGACCCCTCCCATAAATCTTAATAATTACTAAGACTATTTGAACAATAGACTGTGGTAGAAATGGCACCATGCCAATTTGTGTGCTCAGGGCTTGAAAGACTGGCAGTTTCTGTGTCTTTCCTCTTGGAATCCTCACTCTCAGAAAGGCCAGCTGCCATTTGAAAGGTTTGATTACCCTGATACTGCTATGCTGTGAGGAGGTTCATGAGAGTCACATGGAACAGCTGCATAGAACCAATCATTCCAGGGCAGGTGACAAACATAGAAGTGAATACGCTATTTGAGACATTTAATCTGATGTTGAAAAGATCCAAGGCTGCAGACATAGGGCCCCATTCTCATTGTTCCAGTCTTTTTCAACACCCCAGCAAAGGCCTGAGTCATTGTGGAGCAAAGACTAGCTGTCCATACTATGCTCTGCTAAAATTCCTGACCCAAAAATTATGATCATAACAGAATAGTTGTTGTTTTACCTAAGTTTAGGGTGGTTTGTTATGAATTAATAGATATCCGAAACAATAACATTTTGCCTTTATAATACTTTGATCATATTGGGAAACTATACATTTAATAGTATAGGTAGTTGTTTAATGTTTATCTTCTCCAAGATTTTAGGTTCTATAAAAATAAAAATAAAACATAATTTGTTTTATACTTCATTCTCAGAGCCTAACACATATAGACACTCAATAAATATTTAGTGAATAAATAATATTTTAAAAGTTTGTATTGTTCAATTATTTTGTACTAATTATTGCTTTATTATCTTTCTTTAAAAATTATTTTACAGTGTTTTTATTGGAACTTCTATAATCTGAGAAAATCAATGAAAATAATAGATGAAAATAGCTCCAAACACTCAGTTTAATCTGCAGATGTAAGATGTGATTCTTTTTATACTTTCAAGGCTTAGTTTCATTTTCTGTGCTGATAATTTTTCTGGCCTTAGGGCTGGAAAAAGTCAACGAACAAAAAATGCTGGATTAAGCAGATAGAGTACACATTGAAAAGTTTAAGATTTAAATTTAAAGATTGCTTAATCATTTTTATTTTAAAATCTGGGAAACATCAAAATGCTTTCTCCAAATGGGCCCTGGCTCCACTGTGTATGACATGATGATGCAGCTACTTCATGGTTTCCTGACATCTGTTGCTCCATGTCTTCATGGACAGCTGCTGAGGGTTTGATCTGTTTATTCTCCTTGTCACTTGGTTATTTCTGATTTCACCCTTCAAAGATAAATAATTCCTTTGCAATGAGAGTCTCTTAAAATTGAGTTTTAGGGAAACAACTATTTGTTCATTTATTTATTTATTCAGATGCCACTATGCTTTAGAAATTAAAGCCAGCTTTATGGATACACAAAATATTAAAAAATGAATTTTAAAATACAGAAAAAGAAGGAAAGGAAAGAAGTAAAAGAAGAAAAATAAAGGAGAGTAGTATGGTCTTGGTATAAGATTCAGAAAATTTGAACCATAAAGACCTTTTGTTGGCTTCTGGTGGGACAACATTTATCTTTAACTATCATAGGAAAGGGGAAATTGGTCAGTTACATGGTTCAAAATGTTCCTAATATTAATACAAGCCAATTGCTCACAAGTACAGTTTTTCTTGGTTCCCATACCAGACAGTAATTTCTCCCAGGTTTCTCATAAAGGAGACCCAAGAGGAAGAAAATAGTTTCAGCAGAACTGCGTGTTAGTATAAAACAGCATTTAGGAGAGGCTGCAAGCAATTGAGGAATTTAGAAGAGAATAGGTTTCATTCATATTTGTCATCCCAGTTACTAACAGTGCCAGGTACATAGTAGGTACTTATTAAATCTTCTTTAAATGTGTGAAAAAAATAAAATGGAAAAAGTTTGTGATTTTTTAATTATTTTAAACAGAAAGTTCACTAGAAGAGGAACATTATTCAAAAGACCTGACATGGGCTGGGCATGGTGGCTCACTTTGGGAAGTGGAGGCAGGCAGATTGCCTGAGGTCAGGAGTTCAAGACCAGCCCAGCCAACATGGTGAAACCCCGTCTCTACTAAAAATACAAAAATTAGCTGGGCAGTGTGCATGCTTGTGATCCCAGTTACTTGAGAGGCTGAAGCAGGAGAATTGCTTGAACCCAGGAGGTGGAGGCTGCGTTGAGTTGAGATTGCCACTGCATCCCAGCCTGGGCAACAGAGTGAGACTCCATTTTGAAAAGAAAAACAAATAAAAAGACCTGACATGATATCTAGCACCACTTTCATCATCATCCGTGTCAGGTTTGCTATGGAAAAGACCTCTTGTCCTAAGAAGAGTAGCAGGTACCACTGAAGGTTAAGCAAATATTAGTTGCGTAGAACTGAGAACTGCCACTGTGGGTTTAGATACCTTGGAGGAAATGTCTTTTTAGCTTTTGCAGTCCTCATTGCAGCCCTGAGAACTTGAGAGTCAAGCGGTAATACCCAGTGCTGTGGACCCATATTCCCTCTCTACTACCCAGAGCAACTGGTCAATTGTTTTACTTTATGCCCTTGGGTCCCCCAATTCCCTCACCTTCTAAGTTCTGTTTAATTTAATAAAATCCAAGGACCGACCAAGTTTTTTGCCCCAGGTCTTCATTTTCTGGAACAAATCTTAAAATATATGTCTACATTCAGTGATATTAGAGCTTACTTTTCTAAGCCATAGTTTTCCTCTTTACCAATCTTTATGTCCACTGAACAATAATTATACTGTGGCCTAAAAGACACAGTGTCATTGTGTGGGTTAAAGTCAGTGTATAAAAGAGGTGAGGTGCATAACAATAAGGCTATAGTGCTCTTTGCTGTGTTGCAACTGTCCATCTAGGTTACGTGAGAAAGCCCAAAGGTAACGCCAAGTAGCAAAAATAGATTGCTTTATTACCACACTGCTCCACCCTTGGAAGCACATTTCTTCCATCAGAACAATGCTACACATTCTGTGTTGGTAAAGAATGAGGCAGTCTTTCCCTTTATTTTCTTTGGTCAACATTTTCTTTACCTGAAAAAGCAGTCTTTGTGTGAAAATGCAGAAAACAAAGCACTATCTTTTGGACTTTACTTTTTACCCCTGCCAGGGAAACACCAAAATACGACAGTGGGCAAGGCTCCCATGATGGCAGGTTGCACCTTCTCCATCTAGCAATTGGATGGGAGGGAAGGAAATGGGGAGGCTTGTTGATTTTCTTTTTGTCCCTTCCACCATCCCCTGTTAACCTCAGAATTGGCTTTTCTTAGGGGCTAGTTAACATTTCTCTGCCAAAATAGAACAACAAAGGGGAAAGAAAGGGAACTAGGGATATCAGACATTTTCTGCTGTTCTGCAGACTGGGCTGTGTTGTAGCAGATGCTGAGAAAATGCAACAAGTCTTTTGGGGTTTTTAGAAGAGAAATCTTGCATGGTGAAATCTCCAGTGAGCAGAGAACTTAGGGGGCACCATGTCAGCTTGGGTTGTTTGGGGGACCTCACAGTCTCTAAACCATCAAGGTGACAGACCCATAATACATAGGCAGCTCTTGCCCAGTGGAACCTGCTGGCATCTCAAACACTTATTCTGGCACGTTATGAAAGTAGAATTTTATATCCTTTCACATATGTGAGGATACCAGGCTGCAAGGCAGGAAATGGCTTACAGGGGGCAGACTATGAAAATGCATTCTACTTTGCTTTTATGAGCAAGTTGTCTCCTCCTTGGCTGTCCTTGTGCACACTAAGAGGAGGTCAAGAAGCTAGAGCAAGTGCTCTTTTGTAGACCAACCACACTCCACTCAGGCCAGTTGGCCCCAGCACAGCCCTCTGCACTGAACTGTTATTCAGTGAGATATGCCAGTTTGCAGAACTGCAGAATCTGAAGAGGAGGAGAAGAGCGAGAGATGACAGATGTAACAGCTGACTTTGTAGTCTTCCCTGACTTACATTTTATGGGAAAATGTACCTGCAAGAGAAATGACTAGGTAGAGGTGGGCTTCAGATAATCAAGGTTGTGTGAGTGTTACACAAGTTAGTCTAGTGTAAAAGAAGTTGAGCCGCTTTGACATTAGATAAAAAACAGAAGTTTAAAGCAATGGCTTTGTCACTTTCTTGCTATATCATTTTGGATAAGTTGCTGAACTTTTCTGAACCTCTGTGTCTTCATCTATAAAATGCAGATACCTCAGAGTATTGTTGAGAGAATCAAATAAGATAATATACATTTAAGTACCTAACTTAGTCATTGGTACTATTACCATCCTCCTTATCAACACCATCTTCATCATTATAGCTACTCATTGTATTTTCTATGCACCTGGTCTTAAACATTATTATTGTAATTAAGTATCACTGCAAACACTCTGTATGTTACTGATCAGCATAGTTGCAAAGCAAGAATAATAATGCATTTACTCTTATTTACTCTTTAGAACTAAAACTCACTTTCCCCCAAAAGGCAAGAAAAAGCATGTTTTGATTTATTCAATACTTAGTTAAGTGTTAGAACAGTAGCTTCATTTGTGGACTATTTTTCTATAGGAAATACTTTTACAGGATCTAGTGTTTCAAAAACTAGCAGTGCAGCATTTAGTAAGTCATGTTACTTTGTTGGACCTTATTTTCTTCATTTATACAAGAGTGCATGAGGGAGGTCCTCTGAGTTCTCATCTGCTATGTACAACTCACCTGAGCCTCATAAAATCTCAATGAGTTTCATAAGGTAGGAATTGCATTCTCTATTTGGCAGATCAGCTAAGGTAGTCGAAGAAGTTACATGGTTTGTCAAGGTCAGTATTAGTAAGTAGAGAGAGTAGGACTTGAACTAAGAGCTTCTGGTCCTAAGAAGAGTGTGCTGCTGTCTTATCTTCAATCACATGAGAATGATGACAATGTCTCAAAATAATTAAGATATATTAAAGCCTATTATTAACTATACTGTTATTCTGATGACTCATAAGCACTTCAGAAATTTATAGTTCTTCATGATTATCATTATGCAAAATAGCACAGACCGGTTAATTTATTTAAAAACAAATTTATTTTTTACAGTTCTGGAGGCTGGAAAGTCCGAGGTTGTGGGGCTGCATCTGGTGAGGGCCTTCTTACTGAATCATAACATGAGAGGGCATAACATGACAAGAAGGCAAGAGCATGCCAAACCAGCTTTTATAACCAACACACTCTTGTGTTAACTAACCCATGCCTGTGATAACCCACTAATCCATTAACTCAATAATCCATTAATCCATGAATTAATCCATTCATGAGGAAAGAACTATCATCATCTAATCACCTCTTAAAAGTTCCACCTTTTAATACTGCTTAATACCATTACATCAGGGATTAAATTTTAATGTAAGTTTTTGAGAAGACAAACATCGAAACCATAGCAATAGAACTCTGTCATTTCAAACAATGGTGACTCTTGAGATTTTTCCTTTGCTGGTCTGTAAGACTCTTTTGTACCTTGATAGAGTCAACTATTTCTTACTTTATTCTATTCATAGTAACCAAAGAATATTCTCATTGTCTATTTCTTATCCCACCCGTGTTGCTAATATTTTCTACATGCCTGTGGATGGGAATTTGCCTGTTAGAATGTATTTGGATAAGCTTAGTATATCATCTGGTAGAAATATAGTGTTGTCTGGAATAGATATGGTCCTCCAAAGAGTGCATCTTCTAACAAAGCAGGAGACTTGCTCTCTTCGCAGAACTCCACATGAATTTTTACTAAACCCCAACTGAAGTGAAATGGAATGATTTTCAGATGGTATTAGTAAAACCACCTCAAGACTACAAAATTAACTGGCTGTGAAGGCCACATAGTCAGAACTGGTAACTAGAATCTGAAGCCTGGTCTTAGGAAAGTGGAGTAAAGTACTCTCCCTCTACAACCACTGCCACCAAGATATTGTCTAAATAGTCTCTGTACTTTTTCTTCATAACCTTATTCCCTTTTGTTATTTAATGTTTTCTAATCTCTGGCTTAATGTTTCCCCATTACTAGAAACTATAAGCTTTATGAAGAAAGGAACTAGGTCTGTTTTGTTCTTCAGTCTGTAATTGTAGTTAATATAATCCTTGGTACATAACAAGTGCTCAATTCACAATTGTTGAAAAAAATTGAGTGGATAATTTAAAACAAAGAACAGAACATAGGTCTTGAACTTGGTGTGAACCAGAATTATCTTGAAGAATTTTCCCTTCGATTCCTTTATGTGGATATGGCAAGGAAAGAGGCAGTATGGAGAAGAAAATAGAACAGGGTCCTGGGCTGGGCGTGGTGGCTCATGCCTGTAATCCAGCACTTTGGGAGGCTGAGGTGGGTGGATCACCTGAGGTCAGTAGTTCAAGACCAACTTAGCCAACATGGTGAAACTCTGTCTCTACTAAAAATACAAAAATTAGCCATGTGTGGTGGCAGGTGCCTGTAATCTCCGCTACTCGGGAGGCTGAGGCAGGAGAATTGCTTGAACCCAGGAGGTAGAGGTTGCAGTGATCCGAGATCATGCCACTGCACTCCAGCCTGGCAACAGAGCAAGCCTCAGTCTCAAAAAAAAAAAAAAGAGGCTGGGCGCGG
>CAUYLG010027813.1:0-46725 GCA_963573385.1 Cacajao melanocephalus | reverse complement strand
TGTGGCTCCTCCGCCGGGAATCTCCTAGTCTGTGGGCAACAAAAATTCGTCTGAAAGTGCGGCGTCCACTCGCTCTCTGCGCTTTCACTGGGAGCTACAATCCTGAGCTGTTGTTAATCGGCCATCTTGGATCTCTCTGTTCAACATGTTCTTATTCTTTTTGATGGCTGTGTAGCATTCCATGGTGTACATGTATCACATTTTCTTTATCCAGCCTATCATTGATGGGCATTTAGGTTGACTCCACGTCTTTGCTCTTGCGAATAGTGCTGCAATGAACATACCTATACATGTGTCTTTATAACAGAATGATTTATATTCCTTTGGATATACACCCAGTAGTAGGATTTCTGGGTCAAACGGTATTTCTGTTTTTAGGTCTTTGGAGAATCACAACACTGTCTTCCACAATGGCTGAACTAATTTACACTTTCACCAACAGTGTATAAGTGTTCCTTTTTCTCCACAATCTTTCCAGCATCTGTTATTTTTTGATTTTTTTAGTAGGAGCCACTCTGACTGGTGTGAAATGGTATCTCATGGTGGTTTTGATTTGCATTTCTCTAATGATCTTTGATGTTAAGCAACTTTCCATATGATTGTTGGCCACATGTACGTAATAAACAGAAAATCTTAAAGGCAGCTAAGGAGGAAATCTACATTTTATATGCAGGGCAACTATGATGGCAATAACTATGCTGTCACGCATCAGAAGCAAGGCTTGTCAGGAGATAATGAAACAGCAATGGTAACATGCCAAGGCAGAGGGGAGGAAAAACAAGACAAACCTTTGTCACTCTAGAATTCCATATCTAGCTAAGAGAATCTTCAAAAAGGAAAGTAAAATGAAGATATTTAACATAAAACTTGAGCAAACTTGTCACCATTCTACCCGCACTACAGAACATATACAGGTGTTTCTTCAGACTCAAGGGAACTTATACCGATGGACAATCAGACACTGGAAATATTAAATAGGTGAATATAGAAAAGTCCGTTTTATCTTTTTAATTTCTTTTAAAGGTAACTGACCGCTCCAAAGTAAAAACGGTAACAATGTACTATGGGGCTTACAACATATGCAAAGTTAATTAAATCAGTAAAAACATAAGTACATTCAGCAAGTAGATAACATTTTTTGTGAATGAATGACAACAGTAGCACAATGGACAGAAGTGAGATATAAATGACAATATACAATGTAATGATAATTAATGAGAGATGAGAATGAATTAACTGTGTATCAAATATAGAGAAAGAGAGAGAGAGCAGACAGGAAAAAGAGGCACCCCAAAATTTTAAAGCAAAGAAAATGAGGCTAATAACCTAGTAGATGAGATAAAATGGAAGATTAGAAATAGATAATTCATGGCCAGGTGTGGTAGCTCACACCTGTAATCCAAGCAATTTGGGAGACCAAGATGGGAGGATCACCTGAGGTCAAGAGTTCAAGACCAGCCTGGCCAACATGGTGAAACCCTGTATCTACTAAAAATACAAAAATTAGTGGGGCATGGTGACATGTGCCTGTAGTCCCAGCTTGGGAGTCTGAGGCAGAAGAATCGCTCGAACCTGGGAGGTGGAAGTTGCAATGAGCTGAGATCACACCACTGCACTCCAGCTTCAGTGAGAGAGTGAGATTCCCTGACCCTCCCCCACAAAGAAAAAAGAAATAAATACATGATTTATCTAAATGTATGACTCTAAGTCATTAGTTTCTAACCATTTTTATAGCTAAAAACATTGCATGTAACTAGAATTTATACTAAACTCATCAAAAACACTGATTATTTGACAATTAATTAGCAAGGAAGTCTTTTAAGTCCTTTGGATTTTCTGAGGTACACAGAATAATGTGTTAATTTGTTTATGAATCCAAGTTCTAGAATATGCAAGCAGAACTCTGACTTTCTACTTCATGTCCTAGGAAATGGAAGTGACTTTACAGACAAGCAACTCCTTCATAAGATCTACTAATGTTACATCTTGGTAAAATAGATCTCATCAAGGTTTAATCCTTTTCCTATTTGGTATTAGGAAGGGAAAAGTAAGGTTTTGATTATTTCTTTTTAAACTGTTCTTTGGGAGGGCACCAACATATTATTCCCACAAAATGGATAAAATATATCCAACTGTAGGCACTTTTTTCCTACATAAATTGAATTGTGGCTTATTTGATTTACAAAAATTTTAAAGGAAAAAAAGATAAATATACTGTAGCTACAAAACTCATTTTTAAAGGATTGAAGGGAAATAGCCTCAGAATAACCCTAAATGTTCTTTTGATGGTGCATTCCCAAGGAAAATTTTTTAAAAATAAATAATTGTATATGTATTTGGTTAGTGCAAAAGCTGATTGTCTTTTCAGACATCCTTCTTGATGTGGTTGGAAATTGGAACAAGTTTGGAAAGCAATTTGACATTTTACAGCTTAGATATTTCCTTCTTTGCTTTCTACTTTCAGAAATGGAACACTTCATGATAGAGAGAACAGCCAGAGGCATGAAATTCAACCAGGAATAAATATTTTAAACTACAGGTAGCCTGTACCCTTCTGAATTATACCTGTTCATATGTTTTGTGCATTTCCTTCCCTTGTCATTCTATCCAATTTCCTTTGAAAGGTATACCAGGGCACGACAAAGAAAATGTTTTACAGTATTTTCAAAGGTACTAGTGAAAAATATGTTCTGTATATTCACTACTGTACTTTGATTTTTTTGGTTGAACCAGGAAAATTACATTGAATTGGTGGTTTTTCTGTTTTGTTTCGGTACAAAATTACGCTTTCCAAACAGGACAAGAGGAGATGAAAGAAAACGATATTTTATTAACGTAGTATTATTCCTTTAAATAATCATCAGAAGAAATGTCTAAAGTGTTTGTGGGGAAGTAAAAATTGCACCCTACATTACTGAGGATTTTGCATGCCAGAAAGCTTAACTTACTTACCATCCCATTCAAATACCAAACAAGAACCCATGGAAAATGTTCAACTTCTGCAAGCGGAAAGTAAATTTTTGTGATTGAATGGGCCAGGGACTTGTCCAGTTTTTGTTACTGCAACCAAAATGTACTGCAGATGTGTCTTTTTTATGTTAGCAAGGCCTTTCTTTCTAGTACTTGAGCAGATTTAACTGAGCCATGAAGCTCTTTCAAGGATTTCTCCTTGTCAAGTATTATAGCTGCTTCACTGAGAACAAAAGCGGTGCGTTAGCATTCCTTTATAACCTCAGCATGTGTCTGCCCATCCAAGGGTCAGCCAAAACCATCTCTTCCCATCTCCTCACACCTTCCCCCAAAAAAGGTTTTTTAAGAAGAAAATCACGGAATTTATTGTATTTTTTAAAAACATAATGAATGAGAACATATTTGTTATTAAAATTATTCCGTTGAGCTACATGGATAACACTAAAATAATAATGTGATAACAATAACCACCTTTATTTCCCCTACTTTACTCTAGAGACTGAAGCTCTGAATACATTAGTTTTGTTCCTCAACACTCCTTCGTTTTACAGAGGATTGAATGAAATCTTAGGGAGATAAAGCAACTTGCCCAACCAAGTTCCTAGGTGGCAAAGACTGGACTGGTCCTTCAATGTGTCCAACTCCAAAGCCTATGCTTAAATTGGAATTTAATGCACAAACTCCAATCACCTTGATATGTTCTTGCACTTTTTAGAGACTAACAGTCTGTTTAGATTAGGACAAATCATCAAATGTCACAAGATAGAATTTCCATTTTATCCATGAAAAATTAAATAACTTATAATTTATTGTATTTCCTGCTTTAATTGCTTCGGATTCTGATTGCTCCATTATTCTGTCTCCACTCTGTATAAATATACACATTCCGCATTGCAGAGAAATTAACTCAGACTCGGTTCGTTTGGAATTTGTGATAATTTAACTGAGACTAGATAGGTTTAAATTAACTTTCCTATTATCTATGAAAAAAGAATTTTTGAAGAAAGCTAATGCTATGAAAATGGTTTCCTGGAGTTCACTCTACCTAAGAAAATATGGCAATTCTCAAGGACCTGGCAGCTACAATTTGCATATAAATGATTAGTTCTCAAATATCTCATATGAAATTATCAAAGACAGTTCCAAAACCTTGTCAGCACGCAAATATTAGTTCAAGTAACCCCAAAGAACTTACAAAAATAAAAATTGAAGAGTTCACCTATAACACAAGCTGTCCCGTTTCCATTATTTTCAGCTGGTAAGCATTTTACAAATTCACTTGCGTGCTACACTGTTTTCAAGTAATGTCTTGTGACCGTCTTTGGAATTAGTGTGCATAGCCTTTAAGAAGCAGAAGTTATGTACTTTTAAAAATTTTATTGATACATAAAAATTGTACATATTTAAAAGGTACACGTGACTGTTTGTTTGTTTGTTTTAGTAGAGACAGAGTTTCACTATGTTGCCCAGGCTGGTCTCAAACTTCTGGCCTCAAGCACTCCTCCTGCCTTGGCCTCCCCAAGTGCTGGGATTACGGGCCAGAGTAACCATCCTCAGCCAACATGTGACATTTTGATATAAGCATACAGTGTATAATGATTCAATCTGGGTAACTGGGATATCTATCATCTCAAACATTTATCACTCATTTATTAAGAATATTATCATTTATTAAGAACATTCAAAGTAGTTTCTTATGACTGATCTTGTTTGTTTTTATTTGTCTTAACCTAAGGATTTGACTGAGAAACAAAGATTCTAATCAGGCTCTGCTTTGATTGCAGTTAAAATTCAGGCTAATTATTTTGTCCCTAAACCTATTTTCAGTAAAAATAGATAAAATACTCAACTTATATGTAGTGGTAGAAATAAATGACATTAAGCAAATAAAGGCATTTAACACTGGACCTGGCCTATTAGTAACAGCATCATGAGGGGAGTTTTCTTCTCTGCATCCTTCCCTTCTACACTACTCAAGTCTCGGCATCCATGTGTAAGAAAGACGGTTGTACAATGACTGACCCACAAGTGCAGATTATTATATCTACCACCTAGTGGCTGGCTGTGTCTTCTTGCCTCTCCCAGTTCAAGCCCTGTCCTGCCTCTTCTCTGTCCCACACACACCCTCTGGAAAGGACTCTCAAAGACTCAGAAGCGTCTTGGAGTCTTAGAGAAAAAACAAATCATAGGCTCTAGGACTAAAATATAATGGCTAAAACTTAATGATAAAATCGTGGAAGAATCCCTGACAAAGCTATTCCCCTGATCCAAAGTTCAGGCCCCAGGCTCCATGAAAAAACGAGGAAAGGGAAGCATGAAATTAAGCCATTTCAGGGAAAAGGATTATTTATTTGCTGCCTGGGACCCCGGGGCTGTGACAGAAACTGCCTAAGGAGTTGGTTAAGTCGTGGCCATGTACATCCTGCCAATCAGGTGGGAGCCTGATAATGAGGATCACTCGACAAGCCCCCTCCCCCGCCCCTTCTTTTGAGACAGGGTCTCATTCTGTCACCCAATCTGGAGTGCAGTGGTGCAATCTCCGACTCACTGCAGCCTTCTCCAGGATTCCAGTGATTCTCGGGTTCCCAGTGAATCCCGAGTAGCTGGGACTACAGGCGTGCAGCACCATGACCAAATAATTTTTTTGTATTTTTAGTAGAGACAGGGTTTCACCATGTTGGCCAGGTTGGTCTTGAACTCCTGGCCTCAAGTGATCTACCCACCTGAACTTCCCAAAGTGCTGGGATTACAGGCATGAGCCACCTGTGCCTGGCTTCTACAACCTTCTTAAACAGACACTTCCAGAATCCGGGAAGTGTTGTTCATGCCATTGCTATCAGAATGCATGTCAGATTCATTAAGAAGTTTATAAAGATGGAGACTTGCAATTTGATCTGTGCTTTAAATTCTGGGATGTACGGGTAAGAGCAGACATTAGGATGAGTCAAGGAGAGCTTATTTTCATGTCAATTAGAGCAGTTATGAAACATGCCACTGATTATCAGAGCTGCTCTTCCCTATGGCAAATGTGGCCAATAGGAATAGGGTAAAAGGCAGCAGACTAGAAGTCAGATGCTTATAGGGCGTCGCTCACATTGAGCTTTGCAATCAACGTAATCACACTGAGGTGGGAACTATTATCATCACCATCTTCATCCTCCATCCATCCTCCTGCATCATCATCATTGTATTTGATCTACATACAACACAGTGAAGCATTCGAGGCCTTGAATCCAATAAGCCATAAGCTCAAATTCCTGTGCTTGGCATTGTGGGAACACTTCTGGTTTAAAGAAGGCAGGCCTGGCATTCGTACTTACTTCTGTCAATCATCGCAGCTATGTCCGTGCGTACATTGGATATTGTCTCACAAATTAGTTTTCTCTGAAACAACAGAGGGTTAATGGAGAGAATAAATGCCCAAGATCTAGAACTGTGTCTCACACAAAGAAAATACCCAAGGAAATATTCTTTCCACTTATGCTTATCTCCACAGATCTAGAACTGTGTCTCACACAAAGAAGATACCCAAGGAAATGCCTTCCACTTACGCTTACTACCCTCTAGCTGCCTTGTTCTCTTCCAGTTCACAGAAGAATTGTTAAAGGAATAAGAATTGACAGCATACAATAGTATACTGCCAGTGGTTGAAATTTGGAGGCCCAGATCTTCCTCTTTAAAACACTCAAGGAAAGTAAGAAAAGAGATTGTATAAACAGTTCTGATTTTCCTGTCTCTTGCTGTACTTCTGAATTTCACCAGTAAAGAACTCCGAGAGCCAGTGCAAACTGAAACTGCTTTCTAATCTGTGATCCAGCACAAACACAGGATCCAAATTATATTTCCAACCAGTCAATCCGGGTTCTCTGAAAAGGAAAAGCATTTTCCTAGACTGATGAATGAACTCGAGAATGCTTTACATTGACAGGTGAGCCAAGGAATTCACAAACCACAAGACAGGGCAAAAGTGTCTACCCCCAGGATAACCCTGATTCGCTCTCAAAGTATGAAAGAAAAGATGTAGTAAAATGCATTTAAAGAGCAATTTTGAAGTACCTTTAGAAGGGGCTATCTACAGACATCTTTAAATAGAAACATCAGGACCTCCATAAACATAATTTATCATATCCATTTTTGTCTATAAAAAGGATTCTTTGGCAGTCTGCCACAAAATCAACATATTCATGTCACCCGGGATCTATTAATCTGACAAAATGTCAGCAATATGGAATGATTTGGGGCAGATATTTGGCAGCAAATATAAATATCTCCAGACTAATGTGTGGGGTTGGTTGGTGGTGGAGTGAAGGAAGATTCTGTTGGAATCTTTATAAGCTCAAATATCTGGCACTTATAGAATTTTCCTACTTGGCTACCTACAGAGGAATAATATTAGTAGCACCATTTGTGCCAGAAAGATATGCTGCTTAGCTCTTTAAAAAAAAAAAAAAAAATTGTGGCTGGGTCCAGTGGCTCACTCTTGTAATCCCAACACTTTGGGAGGCCAAGGCAGGTGAATCAACTGAGGTCAGGAATTTGAGACCAGCCTGGCCAATGTGGTGAAATCCTGTCTCTACTAAAAACACAAAAACTAGCTGGGTGTGGTGGCGGGTGCCTGTAAGCCCAGTTGCTTGCTTGGGAGGCTGAGGTGAGAGAATCTCTTTAACCCTGGAGGTGGAGGTTGCAGTGAGCCAAGATTACACCACTGCACTCCAGCCTGGGCAACAGAGCAAGACTCTGTCTAAAAAAAAAAAAAAAAAAAAATTGTGAAACTTAGAATGTTACATAATAATTGCAGTAAAAACAGAAAGCAAAACTATTTAAAAACTAAAATGAAATAACTTATAATACCATTAATCCAGAAGTAACAACTATTGTCATTTTGGTATATATCCTTCCAGACAGTTTTATATGTGTAACTATCTAGATTTCATTACTTATTACTATAAGTCACTATATTTGTCTTATAAAACTGGACTCTTACTATATATGCTCTTCTCCAACTAGCCACTCAAGACATCATAGAAAATTCAAATAAACAAAAAAGAAAATATTTTCAATCATCCAGTTCTCTATTACTTGGTATCTGTCTTCTCTAATATTTTCAATACATTTTTAATACATTGACTAAAACACTTTTTATAAATGCCATTGTTCTATAGAAAATGTTGTGTCACCTCATTTCTTCATTAACCCTAAACAATCTTTCATGTCAAAAAACATGAGTATATGTTATCATTGTTGATGGGCTACTATTCCATCCTTGAATATTTTTTTCATTTTTTGAAAAGATTTTTAGGTCAGAAGATATACAATTTACCCTCTGCAAAATAGTGTCAGAAAACAAGCATTTCCCCATCACCTAGCCAATGTTGAGCCCTATCACTCATTTTTATCATTGTCAGTTTCATAGAAAAAAAATGCTATGTTAAGTGTTTTCTAAGCAAATCAAAATTCAACTTGAAAGATGTCCATGTTCATATGTTTAACAAATGCTTTTATAGCATTTATTGTGATAAAATGCTTTTATATCTAAGCATCGTTCTAAGTTCTCAATGGCTATGAATTAATTTAGTTATTTTAACAACCCTATAAGATAGGTGCCGTGATAATTTTCTTTATTTGACAGATGGGGAAGCCAAGGTATGAAAAGCTGAGGTCACTAGATGGGGAGGATACAACTAGTAAGCAAGGGAGCTGGAATTCAGACCAGGCAGCCTCTGACATTCATTTTCAAATTTTGACACTTGGATCCCTCACCCATGTCCGTCACTGGAGCACACAAGATCTCTTTACAAACTGGTCTCTTTTAGTGTTACTAAAGCACTTTTCAAATATTCCTCAGTGGATTTTCCCTTAAATGATAACATGGTTTGTCTCTGTCCCACCCAAATCTCATCTTGAATTCCATCTCCCATAATCCCCATGTGTCGTGGGAGGGACCCCATGGGACCCCCATTGAATCATGGGGGCGGATTTTCCCCATGCTGTTCTCATGAGAGTGAATAAGTCTCATGAGATGTGATAGTTTTATGAAGGGCACTTCCCCTGCACATGCTCTCTTGCCTGCTGCCATGTAAGACATGCCTTTGCTTCTCCTTTACCTTCTGCCATGATTGAGGCCTCCCTAGCCATGTGGAACTGTGAGTCTATTAAACCTCCTTTTCTTTATAAATTACACAGACTCAGGTATTTCTTCATAATGGCATGAAAGTGGACTAATACATATGATAGCAATATCCTAAGGCCACGAGGGAGGCTTGGAAAATAAACGTGGGACAAAAATGACTGTAATTACTATGCTTGGGTTAGAAAATGATAAATTATCCCCTGGGACTGGGGTTACTGTCATTCTGAGCAAAATCCAGGGTTCTGTTTGTAAATAAAAAGTGAGAGTGGTAGTGATGGCTGTTGAGTAAACAACTAAAAGTGCCTGCCACCATGGGTGTCAGTGCTCAGCATCAGCAGTGGCAGGTGGACATCTCCTGCTGACCTGGGCTGCAGTGATAGCAACAGTGAACAGTGGTGGAAAACAGAGAGAGGAGTCTCTATCCAAAAAGGTTCTCCAGCTCAAGAAAAATATATCAGAGTTCTGGTTCCAGTTTCAGGATGAATAAAAATGGGACTGGCCTTTTGGTATAAGCCAGTTCGATGTTGTACATGCAACAGCCCAAATGAAGGAATGGGACCCTTACAGAGTATGGAGAGCCTGAGAAAGGGCAGCCCCAGAGATGAATCATGCTAGTCCATGGAAAGGCCAGAAGGGCATACAGCAGAAGTACCACCAATGGGACATCAAGCTCACAATAAAGGCAGTGTTCTAAGTGGTATGCTAAGCTAAAGACAAAACCAAGAATCAGAATCTATGCAGATGGTTTGAGGATGACATTCGAGAAGCCTCAGCTTGGCTGAGTGTAAGAAGAAGAGACATACCTTAAGTTCAGATATCTAAATGGGGCAAAGTGAGAATTTTAATGTATGTACAAGGCACAGGTCAAGATCTTGAGCCTTTAGATATAGGAGAATAGAAGCAAGAGAATTCCAAGCAGTAATAGCATCTCAGGTTCAAAGACAGGTACATCTGCATGCTAATGCAGACCGAGCTGTGTGCCTACTGCCCTAGATCATCAATAAAAAAGTCTAGATAATGTGAGCTCCTTTCCAAGGCAAGTCAGGGCTCTGCAGATGGGCAGCAGGACTTCTCTCCAGGGATTCTTCTTCTTACTCAGTACCCACTGCACCCATGTGCTTGCTGAGGCTCCTGTGGGTGGCAAGGGTGGGTGACTTATTCAAATGACACAGCTTTTCAAAGCTGTGACCTGGAATTCACTGCAGTGCTTTTTTCATTTGTACCCTCACCTGCTCAGTCCTGCATAAAACCTAATCACACAAACCTATTTTGCTATTAAAGGTACAATCTGCTGCTCAAAGCCCCAAGGAGTTTTCTTCATGCTTAACCAGTAAGGAACTTAAGACAAAGAGATACATGAAATGATGGGCCTCTTTCTCCAATCTTAGGGCATTAAAGTTATATGGTAACTAAACAAATCATGAATATGGGAAGATCTCTGTCCCTAAGTCAGAAAGAAAATCCAGATACTAAAGAGACATAGACACAAATACACATACATACATACATACACACACACACACACACACACACACACACACACACACACACTCTTACATACACTTCTGCTAATTTAAGCCAGCAGGGAAGGTTTTCTTCTGTCACTCACCCTTCCATACTTTACTTTTAACCTTTAAAGGATCAGAATATGTTTCTTATTGGAAAATGTAAAAATAAGTCCACAGAAATGTCCCCCATGATTGAAAACAGAAGCTGGCCATTAACACATTCTCGTAGGAAAATAAAAGAAAAAAAACTAATGGAAAGTCAAATGAAATGGAACACCACCAATGCATTTTATCAACTGCATGTGAGAAACCACACCCAACACATTTTATCAAAGGAATGACAGACACGCCGGACTGTTAATTATCTACAGGTTTCTCTTCTAAACTTATATCCCTCCTGGGACAAAGGCTGAATGAAGAATATGCTGGCAAAAGAGAGAGTGGTGGGGAGGAAGGTGGGTTAGCCAGTGACTGAAAAATCCATGAACCTTCAATTCTTCATCTCCAAATGAGCCAAAAAACAACGTGCCTACACAAAGTGGAGTTGGTACAATACTGGCAAGTTTATATTCTTACAATCAAAACAAACTGATATCAGCCCTGACTTGTTGTTTTAAAGAAAAATCAAGGGAAAAAAGATGTCATGAAAGTCTATATTAGTCTCATGATAGCCACACATAGCTGGCTTATTTTTTATTTATTTTGTCTCTACTACTTGAGGACTAATCTTGGTTCCAGAAGATCCTACAGAAAGTATTCATAAAGTTATTCATTCCCTTTCTCTCTTTCCCTTTCTTTCTTTTGTTCCTTCTTTCTTTTGTTCTCTTTTTTCTTTCTTTCTTTTTCTTTCTTTCTTTCTTCCTTCCTTTCTTTATTTCCTTCCTTCCCCTCCCTCCCTCCCTTCTTTCCTTCCCTCCTTCCTTCCTTCCTTGTTTCTCGTTCTCATTCTCTCTTTCCTAGTTCCCAGAAATAAGCAGAATTTAAAATTCGACATAAATTCATAATAGTCTTTCGAGGATATTTACTTATTGTTGACAACAACAGCAATTGTTGCCAATCTGATTGTGAATTTGGGGAAGAGGGTAGATGAAAAGCTGATCAAAAAGAAGAGTGTTCATACATGCGAGGCAATGCGTGTGTGTGTTACAGGGAGAAGACAAGGAGGGAAAAAGTTATATAAAAATATTCTTGCTCATTGGGGATCTATTATTAGTATTTATTCAAGTAATGGAGTGTAATAGAAGGTGTTAAGCCTGGGAGGTGCTGGAGTTTTGTTCTGCAAATATCTCTTTATCCATCATGGTTACCATGATTACCAACACACACTAACTCTAAGTGGTTTTTGGAACATAATGTGAGAAATTCCTTAAGGATATCTGATAATGGCAATCATAAGGAAGTGTGAAATATGGATTTTTATGAAAAACCATAGCACACTTCATTTTTCCTCGCTTCTGGGAGAGAGGGAGCGACATCTAACTCTCAAAGTGCCTTGATTCTAAGGTCAGGAAGAAGTTTTCTATCATTTCTCCTTTCAAACCTACCTGTACAGGATCTCTCTATTTTTCCTCTTAAAAAGGGAAGGCTCTGTGTGCTCTGCTTTGTCTGGGTTTATTTAGTTGGCCTCTTTCTTGGAGCAAATATAGCTTCCATCAGTGGGAGTGGGAAGTTAGGCTCTGAGGGTCAGAAGCAAAAAAGGTGCACCCAACATCAACAACGGAAGTTTGTGTCAACATTGTCCTGTGCTGATGTGAATGAAATACAAATATTGTGCAGCAAGCCCTTTTTAAAAATTCTTTAAAATATTACGCTCTTACATTATGGATGGCTGAGTGGGGGCAGCAACCTTCTGTTTCATCCCAGCAGAAGTTAATAGTAGTCCAGGAGCTGGAAAACCAACTTCAGAAACACTTAATGTTTAGATCCACTTAGTGGTTGGAAAAAACAACTTTAGAAAAAAAAAATGTTTAAGAGCTGCTCCGGCAAGTGGAAACTGCAATTCCTTGTAAACAAACCTTTAACATGAAGATATTTCTCAGTGGCGGAAAACCTAACTTCATAAAGTCAGATTTCTGAGATTTTTTTTTCAGCTCTTCGGAGACTACAAAAGTAACCACATTCTGTCAGTTGATGCATCAAGTAAACAAATGCAAACGAGAGATTTTCCACATCCTAGTCAACTAACTGTGAGTCGGATAAAGCACATGCGAATCTTAGATGCATTTAACTGTGGGGAAAATCATAAAGAAAATTAGTTATGATAGAAGCACGCATGCTTTCACTCCGTAAGCTACTCCATGAGGGACATGGACAGTTTTAAACGTGACGTAAGCAATTTGGGGCTGTTTCCAGATGTATCTCTCCCTTTCCAGCTATCATAGTAGTTCTAATTAACCATGTCAGTTCTGCAGGATTGAGTCTGACTGCAAGTTGAAAATCCTCTCATCCTCCCACTACCAGAACCTAGCTAAGCAGGGTGGTGTCCTGAGACAGGCCAGACCCCATTTAAGAAATCACGCCCTTAACCTTGGAATCCTCAGCCCTGTCTCTATGCAGAATAGAAACAATTCAGGTTTAGACATTGACTGGCACTAGGATAGAACTCCTTGCCAAAAATCTCATTGTCAATCTACAATTAGGAATTAATACTATATAATTTTGCTAAAGAGCTACTCTTTAATGGAAAATATCCTTAGAAATGCCTTCAGTAGGTTCTAGCAAAAATTTCTTATTCTACCATTGTGCTAGCTCTTCTTCCACTTTTCTGCTAAGTAAACAAGAGCAGGTTATATAACCTAGCCATGCCCAGTTTTCTTATCTGCAAAATGGGACAATTATACCTACTGCACAGTATTCGTGTAAATAATAAATTAGATTTATGTACGTAAGAAGCATTGAGCACAGTGCCTTACATGTAATAAGTGCTCAATACAAGGAGGATGATGTTCCCTGAATTTATTTGGTCAGTTGTTTTTAGAAAGTATGCTCAGCTGTCAAAGAAAATGAGTATTTTTCCAGATAATGAGTCAGTGTTTAGGAGGGAGTTAGGAAAAGTCTTGAGTTCAGATAAGCGGTGTTCAATGTGGTGAACCCAAGTTAGAACCGCCGTTTTATTATCTGAGCTTGAATTTCCATTTTGTATATGTATCACATATGTTTATCTAGCAGCACACATAATATGTAAGTGAGTAAAACAAACACATATTGCATACTGTTTTTCTTTTTTCCAGTGGTAACAATACGTTTGGAGATAGGAGACAGCCAGATAGCAACCACAGGTCTTTCGTATTGAGGAACATAAAGCAAAGAGGGAAGGCGGTATTGAGATTTAAGTGTTGCGAGATAGTCCTAGAACCCAAAGAAAGAAGCAAGTTCAAAAACCTCCACTGGAGGTTCAGATGGGTCAGTGTCTTGGAGATCATTTTGTTCCGTAACCCTGGAGCTAAGGAACCCAAGTTTTAAGTCAGAGAAATGATGCATCCAAGATCACCCAAGAGGGGAGGTGGGTATTGAACACAGGTGTCCTTAATCCCATTCCCCAGCTATCTTTCATTACTTCATTTTAGCTAGTTGTTCTTTAGCCTAGGACTGTTTTTATAAACAAACCCAAACAATAAAATGGTTCTTAAATTTGAACTTGCATAAGAATCACTTGGTGGCTTGTTAAAACATTGCTGGTAATTTCCCAGTATGTCTGATTCAGTGGCTTTTGGGTGGGCCCAAGAATTTGCATTTCTAGAAAGTCTCCAGGTGACCATGGATGTGATACTTGTCTGGGGACTCCACTGCCACGATCACTGGTATATGTTTTGAAGTTAGCTGCCTATCACTGGTCACAATCTTTGAAATTAAAAGGATTCTAATTTAGAAACCCCGCTAGCTCAGTTGGTAGAACATGAGATTTTTTTTTTTTGGAGACAGAGTCTCTGTCTGTCATCTATGCAGGCGTGCAGTGGCACAATCTCAGTTCACTGCAACCTCCGCCTCCCAAGTTTGAGCGATTCTCCTGCCTCAGCCTCCTGAGTAGCTGGGATTACGGGCACATGTCACCACACCTGGCTAATTTTGTATTTTTAGTAGAGATGGGATTTCCCCATGTTGGCCAAGCTGGTCTCAAACTCCTGACCTCAGGTGATCTACCCACCTTGGCATCCCAAAGTGCTGGGATTACAGGCAGTGAGCCACCGCGCCTAGCCGAGATTCTTAAAATAATTTTAATTCAACTCTAATATAGTAAATAAAACTGTGTGGTGGGGAAAATTTATTTCTGATGAGAAAGACAAAGGAATGAGGAAAAGGAACTTGAAAGTATTGGACATGAACTGTAGATGGGGCACCTAATAAGGTGCTGTAGATATAGCAGTGAAGACAACAGTTCTTTGGCTGCTTATGTGGTAAGCCAACAATAAACAATATAAATAAATAAATATACATGTACCCCAGAACTTAAAGAATAAGAATTTGAAAAAAAGAAAATAAATAAATTGTATGCTACGTGATAATGATAGTGCTATGCAGGAAGATAACAAAGGAGTGAGGAGTAAATAGGGTGCATGAAATTTAAATTACATAGTTAGGGAGGACCTCGGCTTAGAAGATGCAATAAAGCAATGAGAAAGTTGCCCTGTGGCTATCTGAGTGAAGAGTTTTCCAGGCAGAAGAAACAGATCTGAAGGCTGTGAGGTAGGAGCTTGCCTAGTGTGCTTGAAGGAGAAGCAGAGGGCACTGGCTAGAGAGGAGAGAGCATGTCAGAGAACCAGTGATGAGATTGCAAAAGCAGAGAAAAACGGTTGCAAAAGAGGAGGCAGATTATTGGCACTTTGAAGGTCATTGTAAAAACTTTGCTTTTTTCTGTGAAAGGAGAAATGATGAAGAATGCCATGATCTCACTTAAAGTATTTAACAGGGTCTCTATGGCTGCTGGATTGAGAACAAACTCAAGGACCTGGGAGAGGCGGGTAAAGAGGCTATTGCCATAATCCAGGTCAGCTACCATGGAGGCTGGGGCTTAGGTGTGAGTGTTACCAAGTCCAAGAACTTGCTGCCCGATGCACTAGAAGACAATCCTATGACACTGGGTTTTTGAGAAAAGAAATGCTTTTCATTGAGATAGACCAAGGATACAGGCATTTAGCTTAAATCTGTATCCTCCTGCTGGTTTTACGGCAGTCATTTTATTAATAAAAGGTTTACAGAGTGGATTCTGGGATTAATATATGATGGGTAAAAGAAAAGAAGAGGTCTGGAAAGTCTTCTGCATGTGGACTTCCTCACGCTACCTCATAGATTGTATGTGTAAATTTGCGGGTGGAGTTAGTATAAGACACACAGTGGAAATTTGAGTTGTGATGTCAACAAGCTCGCTCTGTGTGCAGATTCTAATCAGCCAAATTGGCTTTAGTCAATTAATAGTTTCGACGTCTTGCAAGTAGAAGGAGTTTCAGCTTTTTGGCAAGTTGTTTTTCTTTTCCTTATCTGCCATCCTGCAAACTCAAGAATATTTGCTAGTCATTTTCTTTTTAACTCTTTACGGCATGGTTTCATTAGTGATAGAAATAAGAATTGTTCAGATTCCAGTTGCTTACTGAGTACAGAAACAGCAGGTTGTGCTGACAGATTGATCATAGGTGTAATAACAAGAAAAGAATCAAAGACCAACCTAAAGGTTTTCCTCTTAGCAAGTGGAAATATGGAGTTGCCATTTCCTGAGATAAGCCAAGACCAATGCAGCTCTTGATGCACATGATGGACCAATAAATGTGAAGATAAAGTAAATCTCAGTTTTAAAGGATGAAAAATCGGAAGCTCATGGAGGTTAGTTTATTTGCTTGAAATCATACCAAGACTAAGTGGCAGAGTTCGGAGGAAAAAACAGGCCAAAGGTCCACGGTTTTTCCATGCAGCCATCTGAGATGTTCCCAAAGAAGTGAACCAGAGCTGGAGGGGGAGACCAGGGTGCTTTCTGGTTTCCATTTTCAGCATATCATCATTTTTCTTTCCCAAACCTGATCGAGGCTTGGTCCAAGGGTCACAAATCAGCAACCTGTTAGCCTAATAAGAACTGCTGACATGTTTTGTTTGGCTCTGGTGACTTTAAAGAAAACAATTCATGTTTGAATGCCTTTAAGCTGGGCTTGTGTTTTCCACTTCATCCACAACACACACCACTCCCTCTGGCTTACAGCAGTGCCCTTCGGGATCCTGTCCAGTCCCTGAAGACATTTGATTTTTCAATCGGTGATTCAGACCAACAATCCAAAGGAAATTTAGCTGTGAAGCAATGTAGTGTGTTAGAAAAAAGAATTCATAATATCATACAGCTATTCACACCCAGCCCTATCATTTACCATGTGTGTGACCTTGAACAAGATTTTCTCTCCTTCCCTGTCTATAAACTGGAGACAACAGTATCTACTTTGAACTGTTGTTGTGAGACCTGAATGAGAAAAGCCATAGAATGTACAAAGCATAGGAAACACTAAATGTATGGTCATTATTATAAAGTAGAGATCAGTATGCTTTTTCTGTAAAGTGCTAGATATTTTAGGTGGGACACATGATACCTACCAGGACTCCTCAGCTCTGCCTCTGTATTATGAAAGCTCACGGAAAATATAAATGAATAAGCATGGGAAAGAAAGTCCCAATATAATTGTATTTATAAACACAGGTCGGGGGGGCAGATTTGGGCATTGTTTACTAATTCTTATTACAAAGTGCTATGGTCTAAATGTTTGTGTTCCCCCCAAATTCATATGCTGAAATTCTAACCCCCAGGGTGATGGAATTAGGAGACCAATTTTAGAAAGGTGATTAGGTCATCGGGGCAGAGCCCTCAGGAATGGGATAAAAGAGACCCTCAAAAGACCCTCCCTCTCCTGCCATGTGAGGGTACAATGAGAACAGAGTCACTGTATTAGTCCATTTTTACACTGCTATAAAGAACTGCCCAAGACTGGGTCTTTTATAAAAAATAATAAAAAACTGACAGTTCCACATGGCTAGGGAGGCCTCACGAAACTTACAATATGGCAGAAGGTGAAGAGGGAGCAAGAACCTTCTTCACATAATGGCAGGAAGGAGAAGAGTGAGTAAGAGCAGGGCAAAATGCCTTATAAAACCAACAGCTCTCATGAGAACTCACTCACTATCATGAGAATGGAATGGGGGAATCTGCCCCCATGATCCAATCAGCTCCCACAAGGTTCCTCCCTTGACACCTGGAGATTACAATTCAAGATGAGATTTGGGGTGGGGACACAAAGCCTAACTGTATCAGTCATGCATGAAGAAGCAGGCCCTTACTAGATATTGACTCTAGTCACACCTTGATCTTCTCAGCCTCCAAAACTGTGAGAAATAAATTTCTTTTGTGTATAAGCCTCCTAGTCTATGGTATGTTTTGCTATAGCAGCCCAAACGGACTAAGAGATAGAGCACTTTTATTCCCCTCCTTATTCTGCTCTGTCACTTACCCTCCATACCACCCCAAAGAAGCCTTTTAGTTATGGGGCAAAGGCTGTTTTATATACTTTTGATATAAGCTGTAAGGTGACACTACAATGATACTAGTTGCTGTTTTCAAGTGTGCCCATCAGAAATGAAAAAAAAGGAAAAATCTTCAGTGGTCTTATTTCATATAAAACAGTACCACCAAAATCGATTTTCATAAGGAGTGAGGCATATCCAGAAAGGCCAGCATTTCTAGGGTCAGATATCCACAATTATAGATTGAACAGTGCTCTTCCCAGGACTTCCAGAAGCTCATGGACTCCAATGCTTCCAGGGGAAAACTGTTTCTCCCCAGCAGATTCAAGGACTCAAAAGAGATGGAGCAAGGTCCCCTGAGTGAAGCCTGCCCAGTGACTGTCCCAACATCCAAGAAACAGGAAGGTTTCTATACCCTTGGCATTGGAGAGCCCCTGAGCAGCCATGTAGTTATATTTCCCATCCTTTGACCTAATCACAGCTTTGATTTGCAGGCCATGAGGAAGAGGTTGCAGTGTTGTTCCCACTGGGCTATTTTTGGAACCTGGCATCAGAAGGAAGGACAGAGTTAGCAGTCGGTGCTCCTGGGCAGTGCTGAGCAGGACCTCTGCGTAAGCCCTGTAGTAAACTTAGGTCATTTCCTCTTACAAATCTCCAGAGTAAAGCAGCACTAGAAACTCTGAACGGGGGCAGATGCGGAGGAAGCCAATGCCTTCATTTTTATCAAGAAATCTTTTTTTTTTCCCTCTACTCACTCTCATCTCAAATTATCAGAAATACAATTTGTAAAATAAAAGAACTTGCATGTTTTCGCAGAGCATAAAATGGAGGCCAAACTAACACACAAAAGGACAAAACCCTGGGTGGCGTTGGGGGGCGGGTACGACAAACCCACTGACATACTCATTGATTTTCACTACCTTTTCATTTTTTACCCAGATATTAGCAAAGTTTGTTTTAGGAAGAATAGGTTAAACTCAGCAAAACGTGGTTCTACCTTCCTTCCACACTATGGGCAGCAGTCGTAATGAGGAGGGAGGTTAATAAGAAAGGACACATCCTGAGTTGTCCTATGACACCCCTCAGAAGAGTCGTCAGAGGTACCACAGACTGCCCATCTTCAGGGCTGCTTCAACAGTGCACAAGCTGGGCAGTCACACAGGAAGGGTCTGGAAATTAGAAGGGCCCCACGCTTGGTTTCCTGCTCTGCCATTGCACCTTGGAATCCTTTATGATGTTTGACCTGTCTTCTCTTGTTTTTCCCCCTTTTTTTTTTTTTTTTTTTTTTTGAGACAGAGTCTCGCTGTATCACCCAGGCTGGAATGCAGTGGTGTGATCTCGGCTCACTGCAACCTCTACCTCCCAGGTTCAAGCCATTCTTGTGCCTCAGCCTCCTGAGTAGCTGGGTTCACAGGTGTATACCACCATGCTCAGCTAATTTTTGTGATTTTAGTACAGACAGGGTTTCACCACGTTGGCCAGACTGGTCTCAAACTCCTGGCCTCAAACGATCTGCCAGCCTCTGCTTCTCAAGGGGCTGGGATTATAGGTGTGAGCCACCATGCCCAGCCTCACTTCCCTTGTTCTTCTCAAACAGTGTTTCTTAACATTCCCCCCCTCACCCATTTCCACTCTTCCAGCAAGCCTTTTAGGCATTTTTAACTAATCAATCCTCCCATGAAATTGTAATATAAATATGCTGTATTTCTCTTTATATATTTTATGTTTATCTGTGTTTCCTGCATAAAAAGAATAAGATTTTTTTCTGTTTCCCAAAAAGCACATTTTCTCCTTGTTGAGAATGATATTGTACCCAGTGGGAATGCAAATTCTAGATCTAAGTAACACATCTCAATGCCAAGCACCTACTCAGGAACATGAGCAAAAGTAATAATAGTTATTATTATTAATAGATACGTGGTATTGAGTCAGGCACCATGCTAAGTGCTTTACATTTATTAACTCATGTAATATTATTTTAAAATTTCATTCTAATGCCCATTCTGCACATGAGAAAACTGAGGCACAGAGAATTTAGTAACTTGCCCAAGGCCAGTCACATGGTAAATGACAGAGCTGGAATTTGAACATATGTTTCCTGGCCCTAGAACCCCATGAGAAGGGCAGGTTTAATTATTGAGCACACACCAGAAGGTGTGCATTTCTCAGTATGCCATTGGTAGACATTTTGAATAAAGACAAGGTGACAGCTCATTGGCATGTGCTGGTAACTCTTCAACTGGACAAAACCCTCTGCAGAAGAAGCAAAAGCTCTCTGTGGGCCTAATGATGCACAATTTTAATGGTGATTTCTAATATTCAAAAAATGCTTAGTTTTCCTAGAGAGGGTAGTTATGGCTTTACAGAAAAATATTTCCAGATTGTCTCCTGGGACATGAGTTGGCCAATTCCTCTTTGCTTTCATTCTCAAAAAAAATGCTGAAGGGCTTGAACAGGAAGAATCATTAGTTTGGGGTTCTAACAACTTGTATGAACCTGGTAAAGTCACTTTTGGGGGCTTCAGTTTTCTCTGTAAAAGAAGTGAATTAAGTAATCTCCAATAGTCCTTTAGGCTCTGAAGAAGACTTCCGTTAAACATATGCCAAAGCAAAAAAAATGTAAGCAAAATAGTTGTGATTACATAATTCCAGCAAATGTTTACTATGGGACTTGTAACCATAAATGGCAGGGTGAAGCAGTTGACACAAATGAATAAACAATTAGTCAAAGGCAGAGAGGGGAATAACAGAAACTCTGGGAGCATGCCTGACCAAAGGGGGCTGTCAATAGCCCACTCCTGCTGGCTGATGCCAGGTGAGAATGTGACCCCAGTGTCTACTCTGATTTTTTTTTTTTTCAAAAGAAACTGAAAAACTCAATTCTTCTGTGCACTCTGCTAATTTGTAGATGTGGTCAACTGTGTCGAGCAGACCCAACAGAAGCTCCCATGATTCCCGATACGTTGTGTGACACCCTCCCCTTGGCTGTAGGCTGAACTTGTGACTCGCTTCTAGCCAAGAGAAAAAGTCTTTTTCTGCCTGTAATTAAGATTCCAAGTCAGTTGATTCAGAGTTAATCAAAAAGCAAAGAATGATGGTGGATGAGCCTGACTTAACCAGGTGGGAGCCCTTAAAGGAGAACCTTGTCCCTCCCTGAAGTGAGATGAAGTAAGCAGCCATGGCAGAGAAGCCCACAGGACAAGGAACTGTGCCTTTAGGGCCTGTGAGCAGCTTCCAGCCAGAAAAATGTTGGAATCTTCAATCATACAGCTGATAGCTGCAGAAAGTGAATTCCATCAGCAACCTTAGATTGAGTTTAGAAGTGACTTCTTCCCCCTGATGCCTCCAGATGAAAATGCAGCCTGGCCAGCCCCTTGGATTTCAGTCTAGTGAGACCCTGAGCAGACTCTGCTAAGTCGTGCCTGGACTCTTGAGCCATGGAAACTATGAGATAATAAATGCACATTGTTTTAAGCTGCTGAGTATGTGGTAATTGGTTATACAACAGTAGAAAACTAATACAGCAGCTTATTCAAATTTCCAAAAACTCTTTGTAGGCCCAACAAACCTGAAAAAGACATGTAGTTCACAGGCAGCCATTGTGTGATCTATGACTACAAAGTGTCCCTAAAATGTTACCAATTGCATAAGGTATTAGTCATTCAGAGAAAAAAGGCACAGTAGTTAGAGAGAGAGATATTTCACAATTCAACACATTGTGATAATTGCAGGGCCCTGGACTGTGGGAAAATGGACCTTGGGGACAAATGGCTATTGGAACCTAATTGCAACCTGCATAAAAGCAGGAGCTGGCATTTTCCCATCCGATCTGGGTGCCTTTTAGAAGAACTGCCTTGGCCGGATGTGGTGGCTCATGCCTGTAATCCCAGCACTTTGGGTGCCTATAATCCCAGCTACTCGGGAGGCTGAAGCAGGAGAATCACTTGAACTTGGGAGGCGGAGGTTGCAGTGAGCCAAGATTGCACCATTGCACTCCAGCCTGGATGACAAGCGTGAGACTCCATCTCAGACCAAAAAAAAAAAAAAAAAAAAAAAAAGAAGAAGAAGAACTGCCTCATCTCCATCTCCAGTCTCTGTTTCTTGCCTCATTCTTATTATTTTCTTTTTTCCCATGGCTCTACCTGCATTTTGCTTTAAAATCTACTCATCGATGATTCCCAGTTTTTGTTGTTTATTTGTCTGTTGTTTTTGAGACACAGCCTTACTTCGTCATCAAGGCTGGAGTGCAGTGTGCAATCTCAGCTCACTGCAGCTTCTGCCTCCCCAGTTCAAGAGATTCTCCCACCTTAGCCTTCCGCGTAGCTAGGACTACAGTCATGCACCACCGCAGCCAGCTAATCTTTGCATTTTTTGTAGAGATAAGGTTTCACATGTTGGCCAGGCTGGTCTCAAACTCCTGACCTCAAGTGATCTGTCCACCATGGTCTCCCAAAGTGCTGGGATTATGGGCATGAGCCACAGCTCCCACCCTGGTTCTCAGTTTTCTTAAAAATAGACAAAGGTATTGCCTTTGAGCCCAAATGTTACGAAAACTAGGCTTATTCCTTACTTTGTCAACTTAAGAGTATTTACATACTCTTTCACTTTTGTTGTCAATTATCCAATTAGAATTTTTCTAGTTCAAAGATTACAACAGGATAGGGAAAGAAGAGGTGATGTTTGGGCAAGTAATAGGTCTTTGGCAAGAGGCCATGTTCCCTAAACTTTCACACTGCCAGCACTGATTGCATTATGACATCTGGAAAACTGGTACCAAACTTCTACAGTGTGACTTGGAACCAGCCAAGTAAACTTTCTGAGCCCCAGTAACTTCATGCCTAAGTACCCACTGTCTGATCTCAAAAACAAAAAAACTCACTGGACTCCGTGTTTCTACTCATGCCTCCTCAAATACCTTCTCAGCACATCAGCCGAAGTGATATTCTTCAAATATAATTCAGATCATATGTATCCAATGACTCTCTGTCAGGTTCAAATTAAAATCTCAACTCCTTCCCATGGCCTAGGTGCACTGACCCACTACCTACTTCCTATCCTCTGCTAACACTCTCCCCTTCATCTCTTGGCTCCATCTCTCGGCTCCAGCTGCACTTTCTTTCTGTTCATGTAACATGCCGAACTCCTTCCCACCTTGAGGACTTTTACACGCAATGTTTCATTTGCCTGGGACTCCTTCGCCAGATAGTTGATGGCCAGTCCCCTCTATTCAGTCAGGTCTCTGCTCAAGTGTCAATTCCTCAGAAAAGTCTTCCCTGACACCGAATCCAATACCCCTTCTCAAACCTTCTTCTCTCCATTGGCCTTTTGTGCTTTTTCTTCAGCACTTATCGCAACCTAAAATCACATCACATATTCTTTTTTCCCTTTTTATTTGTTGTCTATATACCCTACTAGAATATAAGCAGGAATTTTTTTTGTTGTTGTATTCACCAGTATCTTACCAGCACCTTGGTAAGTGTCTGACATGCTCAGTAAATATTTATAGAATAAATATAATTAATTATAGAATTAATGACAGAGATAAGGAGATTGTATCAATGAGTCATCAGGGTCTCTCTGTAGCTTAAAGTATAATGGTCCTGTAACCACATTCTAAAAACAAACATCAGCTTTGATAATTAGCCAGTATGCACTGATATGAGCATCTCAGTATAGAAGTATGTAAATATTTCCATACCACTTGGTAAACTAACTGCTACCCTAAATCCCCTTACCATATCCTCTGCAGCCTCTTGACCTCACCACAATCCTACAATTAAACTGTTAACCTCCGGGCAGAGCAGAGGGTCTCTCATTTTCTGCTCAAGAATTATGGTCGATGTTCACTCCAGTTATCTGATACCTGAGAGGCCTTGGTTGTTAAATAATTCAGGTATGATTTCTGATGGCAGCTGTGCTATTGAAAGAAGATGACACATGAAGGGACACCTAGTCACCAAACAAAGAAAGGGAGGATTGAAAAGAAATAAAAGAAAAGGAAAAAGCTTCCTGAAGCCAAGAGCAGCTATCTTTCAATGTGGTGGAATAAAACTTGCACTGTCATTCTGCTTGGGGAACAATAAATGGGAAATCTGGAAAATAAATACAAAGTACACACTTGCTTTTTGCACTACCAATACCACATGAAGAGTGGAGTAATTATGTATTCGGATATCATTGCTGGGAAAAACTCTGTGTGACCCAAAGTTCAATACTCAAACACATTGGTTCCAGGCAAGATTGCTTTTCATGGTGGTATAGCCTTTCTCCTCTACTGCCTTGCTTCCAAAGGAAATTAGATACTGCTCCTATTTACCGGAATGGGATCTAATAAGGGCGTCTTCTTGATTATAGAGCTACAAGGTCAGCACTTTCCCTCTTGCTCATAAGAAACCACATAAAGTGAAACAACAGAAACCTGTAAGCATGTCCCCAGCTAATCACCCTGACCTAGCAGCAAGTTTCTAGAGGAAGGAGAGTGACCAGAGTGAAACAAGATGGTATCAGCACCATCTTTATTTTTCTCATGCTGCTTCTTTTGGCGTGGATGGATCCAAATGAGCTCACATGGCATCCCAGCCCCTACAATTGCTTTCCCAACTTCTCCAGGAAGGTGAAGGAGGGGATTAAAAACGATTCAGTGTTTTCACATCCCAAATCTCGTGGCCCAGATACTAAATCTAGACTCCCACATTGTGTTCCAACTCCCCACTCCCTACCTGAGTCTCCTTTATTCATCAGATTTCTCTCCAGGGGATCAAAGGGATGAGCTGGGTCCCTTTGGAAGTTCTTTCCTCTCTCCAACTCACAGCATTTCTTACTTTTCTTTTTTCTTTTTTAGGGCATGGTACCAAGCTTTTGCCTTGGGTCAGTGCTAAGCAAACCAACACCAGCATTTATCCTTGTGAGAGAAGGCCCCATTCCAACCCTGGATTTCATAGCTGGCATCCTATTATGTGACTGGCATTTGTCAAGCCCCCTAAACAAGATGAAATCCTTAAAGTCAGATTTCCCACACCACGACCTAGAGCACACCTAGACTGACCACCATATGAGCTCTGTCATCCAGAGTGGACTTTCTGGTGTGACTTGCTGGATCTTAATTTGGCTTTTTTGTTCTTTGGAACCTGGACTAGGGCCTGCCCAGCTGCCATTATCAGAATCAATCTCCCCAGCAGTCCCTTAGCCCTGTCTCACTTGCCTTTTCTTAGTAAATACATCCCAACCTGGTTCTAACTTTACGAGCTTCCCACAAGCTCTTTGCCTCTAACATCCCAACATAGTTCATCTTCTAGCCCCTTTATTCTGGACTATGAAGCACTCCATCTACTTGAGTTGATAAAACACACTTTGAGAATTTTTAGCAGTTGGGAGATCCCAAAATTATTCATAATTTTATTACTTACAACCTCATCTCTGAAAACAAAAAGGGAAGATGTACTCTCCCTACTATTAACAGATGGTTAAGTGTCATTGCATAGCCAAGCAAAAGTTGTTTACCTCTTAGTGCCTCAGATTTAAGTTTTTATTTGTTTTATCTCGTTACGATAAAATGTGACTGGAGCACTTTGTTTTCACATAAATTTATTTAAGAGGATTTTGCTCCATTACGTAAAATAAAACAAACAGGATCATGTGGTGGGGAATGTCATGTAAGTCCATCATTTAGTAAACTTTTCCAATTATATCAATTTGACTCTGACACTCTGCCCAGATATGAATGGAAAGTTTTTTTTTTCCATTTAAAAAACAACTATCGGCTGGGCATGGTGGCTCACACCTGTAATCACAGCACTTTGGGATGCTGAGGAGGGTGGATCACCTGAGGTCAGGATCTCAAGATCAGCCTGGCCAACATGGTGAAACCTCCTCTCTACTAAAAATACAAAAAATTAGCCAGACGTGGTGGCGGGTGCCTATAATCCCAGCAACTCAGGAGGCTGAGACAGGAGAATTGCTTCAACCTGGGAGGCGGAGGTTGCAGTGAGCTGAGAACATACCACTGCATTCCAGCCTGGGCAATGAAGAGCAAAATTCCATCTCAAAAACAAACAAACAAACAAACAAACAAAAACTATCTTTCATTGAAAATAGTGTAAGCCAAACTGTGTCTCTTTTTTTTTTTTTAGTCATATTTGCTGTCTTTATCTCGTAATGACCTTTCTCTAACATATTTTTCTGTTTCTCTTTAGTTAATGCCCAGTTTCTAAAAATACAATGGCTAATGGATTTTTGGACAATATGATTATTTCATTGGTACATACAATCAGGAAACCTATTTCTGTTTATGTTCTTAAATCAGTTGAGAGTTGTAGATGAAGCCACATTCTGTCAGCACATTTTTTTTCCCAAACCTGGAAAATGTAACAAAATCCAAAACAGCTGTAGGAAGTAGAGTATACACTCCATTTGCACTCAGCAGGAGAACTAACAGGAGGTAACAGGATAGTTTCCATATGAAAAAGTTACAAAGAATTTAACCTGTAATGAAAACTCTGATAATCTCTAGGAATGAAAGGTGCTTGGGTGATGGGTTTGGGGTTTTTCATAAGTTCAAAGGATCTGGTTTTCCCTATAAATGCTATGCAGGAATTGGAAACGTCCATGTGGTCATTGTTATGTCTGATGGCCAAGAAAAGTTCAGGCTTCATCGTTAAGCCACTAAACTGTGACTGTGTGTGCATTTTAAGACCATGGATTACCTGCCCAAGCCTGTGTTTTTGAAAAGCATAGAAAGCAGAATCTCATCAGATAATCACCATCTGCTCCAAGATAGAGACTCTGATGCATTGGTATCTGTTTAAAAGTAGTTTCCTTTAAGATTCATTATGTGAAGCTCCTATAGCCTAGAGCTTCTCAAACGGTGATATGTACATGAAGAATCTCTGGACCTTGTTAAATGCAAATTCTGATTCAGCTGGTCTGGATGGGATTGGACCTGAGATGCTACATTTCTGTCAAGCTTTCAGGTGGTCTCATGCTGCCAGTCCATGGGCCACAATTGGGGTAGCAGGAGCACAGAGGATTTCTGCCACAGCATCTGTGGTAGGCAGTCTCTGAAATGGCTCCCATTGATCCCACCTTTCTGATATTCAAGCTCACATGAAATCCCCTTCACTTAAGTGTAGGCTGGACCTATTAATAGTGACTTACTGCTACTGAACTGAATGTGGCAAAAGCGATGATATGTTTCTTCTGAGGTCAGGTTATAAAAAAACTGTAGCTTCAGTGTAATTGTCACTCTCGCTGTCTCAAACCTCTGCTCTGGATAAAGCAAGCAATCATCTTTCTGAGCTGCCCTTGGAGGGTCTCATATGTCTTAGCCAATAGCTAGTAAGGACCTGGGCCATATGAGCAAGTTGGGAAGTGGATCATCCCCTAGTCAAGCTTTGAGATAAATACAACCTCTTCTAACACATTGTTTGCAACCTTAAGAGAAATCTTGAGCCAGAGGCAACCAGTAAGGCCGTGCCCAAATACCTTATACACAGAAACAGAGATAATAAACATTTGTTGTTTTAAGCATCTAACTATAGGAATAATTGGTTATGCTGCAATAGACAACTAACACAGCATAACTCATGAAACATTCTTTACAAAAGTTAAATTTTAAAAAAATCAGTCCTTAGTGAATATTTTATTAGCCATGATTAAGGGCCAAACATTTCGGATGCTCAAAATCCACCCTTTTGTTGTCACGCTATTTCTGAGGATCTCCATGCACCACTGAGGCTATTCTCATCTTTCCTGATGATTTTCAAACTGGGATTGAGATTTATAGATTCTCTTTACTTTGGGATTCAAACCAGTTTAGTTAGAGCTGACTCAGAGGGCAATTAGTTCCAGGATCCTTTTATAATATGAAATCCTGATCTTTTGAGGATAGCTTAAGTCGGAACACAGTGTACCTGGCTTCTTGAAATATGGCCCCCTAATCTAGCAACTTAGCAGAAACTAGCTAATTTTCTAGAGGTTTCTGAGGCAAGAGCAAAGTAATTTTACTTTAAGAAAGACAACGCATATGTACAAAAGAAGCAGGACAGAAGAGTTAGAAATAAACCAAAGATATCTGTTCACCACTTTATTGACTTGCTTTTGATTCCTGTTACTGGACACAGAGGTTCCCACACATTTGTTTTAATCTGCACTTGAGCTGACCTAGGTTCCTCGTGAGTTCTCTCGCTTCAGCAAGAGAAGTGAAATTCTCTCGCTCTTAATTTCAGCTTGTGATATCTGCACTTATTTTTTTTCTGTATTTACTCTACTCTCGTTCAATCAGATCTTTTTAAAAGGGAGGAGAGATCAAAGAAGCAAGATGTATTTGGAAACTTAAGGCAAAGTGTGATATATTTTGACGGCTTGAAAGGACATACTATATGAATATCTGATTTCAAAATATGCTCACATAACTCTTTTCTTTTTCATGTCTATGGATATGATGGCGGTTAATTAATTATTACCTCATCCAGACTGTGCTGCAGTCATTGGTCTCCAGTGTCTTGATTTCCTGAATCACAGTGTCACTCTTCTGCACCCCAAAACTTGGACAGTGCTGCAGGGTCCAAGGATAAGCCCACCATTCACATCTCTCTAGGTGTCCCATTCACCATATCTTTCCAACATTATCATCCGTTGCTCTTGTTCTTAAATCATTCAATCCTGCAAATGTTTTCTGTACCATTGTTCAAATTCCATCACCCTTCAAATTCCATCTCTCTATTCTTCCCACATTAAAAAAAAAATTATCTTCAAATCATCCAGCTCTAGATGAGATTCTGCCTGCTCCACGCCACATCGCCTTTCTCTGAATAAGGTGTGTTTAGTTTGTATGTCAGTTGCTTAGCATCTTTCTTTGCCCCTTCCTTCCACTGTTGTAGGCAACTGTCATTTCCCTTTTGCATCACTACATCCTGAAGTGCTTATGTATGATTATCATGCACCATCACTCAAGTGTTCACAGATTCCTTTCACAAAGCCATTGTTAGTTCCAAGATTAAAGGGACTCTGTATTTATATTATTTACTTACTGATTAAACATCTAATTTCTCACAGTTTAGAAACTCAGTTAATTGATGCTTAATAAATATTTGGAGGGGGTCTCTAATTTATTTTTCCCATGTTTTTCTTATTTAATTTATGTTAATTTCAGTTTTAATTTAATTTAAATATTTATTTATTTATTTAGCTTATTTTTCCAAATGTCTTGAGCCTACCAAGAAACTTCTTTATTGTATTAGGTAGTATAAGAAACACAGTAACTAAATCAGTGACCAAACAAGATCATGAAGTGGCTAAATTACGGATATTTAAAAACCTGACCACACTCAAGGTGCCTTTTTCTATCAATATGCTTAATTAGCCTATCTTATCAGACTCTGTATTTGCTGGTGTGTGGGCACACCTCCTTCTCATGGATTTCAACCTGCCTTATCTATAGATAACAGCAAAGTTTAAGGAGAACGAAATATCTCACATTCTGAATATACCGCTTTAAAGCTTAGAGTCACAGGTGTTAAAACTAGAAATAATCATCAGGACCTGTTTTACCATATCCTGATTTTATTGAGGACTGGAATGTGTGTGGGACTTACAGGCATATGTGGAGTAGGGCACCAGCTCCTGATTCTCAGCCCTGGAGCTCACAGCCTCTCTGTGCTACTGCGTGGTCTTCCAAACTCCAAGATATACCATTTGAATATTTAACAAGCCTTTATGTGAGGATATTATTGATAGAATCTGAGAAAATTAATGTTAAAGGTAAGTCCTGGGAGGATTTACTAACTGGTGTCAAAGGCTAAGATGGCAATGTGTATTAAAATAAGTCTCTGAAAAACAAAAGAAAAAGCCTTAAAAGGCAATCTGAATGAAAGGGCACCCACTTAAAATATGAGTTATTAATGTCCACCCTACTCACAACACACAACTGCTACACATGTGTACACACACACTCACAGATGCTGATTTTGGCACTGTGTGATCTTAGGTATTGAACAAATTGAGCTAGTAAAGTCTACAGCCTTGAATTTTTGATTTGTCAATCAAGGAAAGGGAATTATGTCATTATTCAACAGTGAAGATTATGCTCAACTCATTGACACACATATACAACTAATTTATGTTGACTTATTTTAATATGCATTGCCATCTTTTCCTTAGACACCAGTTAGTAAATCCTCCCACGCTATATGAGAGCTAGTCCTAGAGAAAAAGAAAATCACTGATCCCAGGAAAAGTGGATAGGCACTGAGAAAGAAGAGCAATCAACACACATGATGAAAGCCATGGACCTCTGGAAGGCTGTTGCCCAAATGGAGAAAGAAATCCTATTTTTGCTTGCTAGTTTCAGGAAGAAAAAAATAAGGCATTATAACTATACATTAGGTGAGTTTGCTTTGTTTTGTTTTATTTTGTTGTTGATTTTTTTTTTTTTTTGAGGCAGAATCTCACTCTGTTGCCCAGCATGGACTGCAGTAGGACAACCTGCACTCACTGTAACCTCTGTCTCCTGGGCCCAAGCAATTCTCCTGTCTCAGTCTCCCAAATAGCTGGGATTACAGGTGCATGCCACCATGCCAGGTCTTTTTTTTTTTTTTTTTTTTGTATTTTTAGTAGAGACAGCATTTCACCACATTGGCCAAGATGGTCTCGAACTCCTAGCCCCAAGTGATCCACCTGCTTTGGCCTCACAAAGTGCTGGGATTACAGGTGTGAGCCACCCTACCCAGCCCAGGTAAGCGCAATTTTAAAATCCATGTCACAAAGGATTTTTTGGGATCAGTTTGCCCTGCTTGCATGCTTAATGTTTGATATAGAGCTAATTTAATATTTTCTGTAAATTATGTGACAGTCTCTATGATGGACTACTTGTCCACAATTTGAAGAAGTCAGAGAGGATTAGAACACACATGCATGCATACACACAAACACATACACACACATTTTCAAATTGGTATTACAACATCTCAATAATTCATAGTGAAATTTGAGTAAAAGTTCCCCAATACAGATATGACAAGAACATCAGTAGTGTCCTTAAATACCATCATTTTAATCATTCCCAAATATATCAGACTTAAAGATTAATTCATGTCAATCTCTGAAATTGTGTTATTATCATTCTCTTTATCTGTTGCTAAAAAGAAACAAAATAAAAATTCCCCTCCTTAACTCAAAGACCTCAGAAGATAAAACTATGGAATTTCCCCTAACCACCTAGGAATCTTGTGCTTATCTTCAGAAATACCACGTTCCATCACCATCTGCCACCAACAAGCAATCAGGCACATTATAACTCTGTCAGAGGGACATGTGTGTCTGGATGAGTGTGTCTGAGAATCTGTGCATGTGAATGTACATGTGTATACATGTGAGTGTGTGCAGGTGTGCCTGTATGTGTGAGTACATTAAGGAAATCTTCCTAAGAAGGACATGGAGAATTACTGGCCTAGATGGAAACTAAAAATAATAACATATGAGAGGTTTTTGTTCTTTTACAAACAGAAACATTTTATGTATGTTACTGCTCCAAGAGTTGTATGCTACAAAGAGTACTCGGTTTTATTGAAGAATATCGTTTGTCCCCAGAACAATGTGAATTTGAACTATGGCAAAAAGGAGATCTCAATCATTTCTACCTTGGCCCCCAAGTCCTGACATCTGATGATAATGTAAGTGTCCTGGAAACAGTAAACTATCTCATACATATGTATATTGGAAAATGTACTCAGAAATATTTAGCTTGAAGCCCCCGTCTGTACTATTCTTCTGACATAGGTAACATTATGCTAATCTCATAAAGATAGCCACTAAGGTACAAAGTGATTGGTTTAACAAAACACAACTATTTTACTTGCAAAACATAATATTTAGAAAAAAAGCTCTGGGTTAAATTCTTGGCTTCACCACTTACTAGCTCTGTGATTAAGAGCAAAATGGTTAACTTCTCCATACCTCAATTTCTGCTTTCCAAAAATTTAGTTGATAGTATGAATACCTACTTTACAACATTATCAGCAAAAAATGAGTTAATGCATGATAATGCATAATGTTAAGCCCTTAATAAACATTTTTTATTATTACTGTAATTACTACTAATTTAGAGCTAGCAATAGGACTTTTGACTCCTACTCCTATATCCTTCACATTGGCAATGCGATATTGAGTGCCTTGATTAACACTATAACCTACAAATATAGTTGTTTTCAGAAGAAGAAAACTTAGGTAACAGTCAGTCATTCAACAGACATGCATTGAGTGTCTCCTCATGGCTTGATGAGTATTGGAAATGGTGAATGAGATAGACATAGACTCTGCCTCTTTGAGCTATTGTTTCTGTAACCTATAAGAAACTTATTTATTGATTCTACTCAAAAAGAACAATGATGGATACATTGGAATTTTAAAACATCATTCTTCAATATTAAGATCAAGTACATGGCTTAAGAAGAATTCAGGTATGCTTGATGTCCTTTTTCTGCAACCCAGAACTTAAAGCATATTTAAAACAAACAAACAAACAAACAAACACGGCCAGGCGCGGTGGCTTATGCCTGTAATCCCAGCACTTTTGGAGGCCAAGGCAGGTGGATCACAAAGTCAGGAGTTCAAGATCAGCCTGGTCAAGATGGTGAAACCCTGTCTCTGCTAAAAATACAAAAATTATCTGGGCATGGTGGTGGGTGCTACTCAGCTACTCCAGCTACTCAGGAGGTTGAGGCAGGACAATCACTTGAACCCAGGAGGCCAAGGTTGCAGTGAGCTGAGATTGCGCCACTGCACTCTAGCCTGGGCAACAGAGCAAGACTCATCTCAAAAAAAACAAAAGAAAAGGAAAAAAAAAACATATCTAAGCAGAAAATGGACAATAAAAAAACACTATTACAACCTTATATGACCATCATTGTATATGTGGTCTGTCGTTGACTAAAACATCATGTAGTACATGACTATATATGTATATGTATACTGCATATATATGTATATTTTTGTCTATATCCCATATACACACATAAGATATACACATAAGCATACATAATCAAATACATTGTTGCCATTATTTTGAATGAATTGTTATCTGTTAGATCAATTAATAATAAGAAAATGATAAATAAATCTCAAGGACTTAAAGAAAATGTAAGGTAAGAACAAGATCTCTAAGGCAGCAAATATTTCTTGAATTAATCCGTCTTTCGAAGCTCTTTTTCTTACCTTCAAAGAAACTTATCCAGCCAACTAAAACTTTTCGATGAGAAAGTGTGGTGCCCAAAAGAGATATGAGTTTTTTTTTCCTAGGGGTATACTGCTGATTGCTCTAAAGATAGGGGAAGAAGGACGGGAGGAAAATAACCCGAAACTCTCTTAGGATCAAGATGAAATAATCTAGCCACTTGAACCAGAGGGAGGCATCTAAGGGAAATGGTAATAAGCAACTCTTCATTGTTTTGGAACAAGTGCGCCTTCTTTGCTCACTAGCAATCTATTGTTGAGTGCCACAGTGCTGTTTCATATCAAGATTGCAAAAACCATTACAAGCTGCATAGGTATTGGAGGCTCAACCAGATGTGATGAATTTCCATTGTTTTACTTAGTGCATGGAAAATATTACTAATGGCCGGTGTCAGGGGAGGCTTAACTGACCCCAATTGGCCAAACTCATCTGGGTGCATTTCTTTAAGTCAGACCCTTTAAATACTCTCTCTTGTTATTGCACAGGCCCCTCTCTCGTTTTATGAGATGTTTGACTATATAAAGCTCATTTTAGCAAAGGAGAAATTCCATGACTGCATGAACAGGTGGTCTGGGAATGGGAGAGGAGTGGGGTATCTTTCCTTGAGACTGGATTTTATTTACAGCCAATTCTTGATTATCTTTGGACATACAAGACACAATTGAGCACAATGAAGCAAATAAAGTCTGAAAAATTCCATTCAGTCTTCTTCTTCCCTGGCATTGTCTTCACAAGAACTGCTAAAGGTTACAACATTTATGATTCTAATTGAACAAAATTTCACTCCTGTTGCAATTCAGGAGATGAATTCACTTTCTATTCCCTTTTACCAATGCCAGAGCTGAGATGCAATAAAGCAGATAGCAGAAAAAGAGAGAAGGCCTTTGAAAATCCCTTATTCCTCTATCTAGAGTTGACATTCACGTTTTGATTTTACTTGTTTTGATTTGCACTTTGAATTTTCTTGGAGATATTGATAATAACACATATCAGAAAAACACCTGACTTCCACTTTCTTTATATATAAAGGTTTCCAAAACAACCCAGTTCTTGCTACAGTCACAGATCTGTTCTTTCCTTTTAGTTTAGAAGGCTTCAGAATGCATCAAATTCTTCATTTTCTGCCTCTAGAAGTCTCATTTATTAGATGTATTCAACATCCTCTTTTGTAAACTTGACATTGTCTTTAGATATTAGCTCATCAAAACCTGGAGTCCAGTCTCAGTTCAGAGGAACATGGAAAAATCTAAATGCTTTTCTAAACCTCCTGTAACTTCATCTGAGCTCCTGTGTCTTCATGTGAACTCTCCTTATTGGCAACAGTGGGGGTGGAGATCCCCTGAGTATAAGTTTCCTTGCAAGAAGTTTTCTGGCAAATAAAATTTAGCCTTGAAATTATAAATTAAATAAAAGGTCAAGACAATAAAATGTGACTGTGATTTTTGAAATGAACAACATTTTAGTGAGCTTCCTATATTATCTTTTTTCTTAAATGTGCAGCTCATTAAACAGAATTTTAGTGTGCAGTGGCATTTAATTTTGAAAACTTCTTAACAGCTATTACATAAATGTACAATGGACATTATTTTTTTTAAATCATAACTCACCCACCCCTGGCCCCTGGATGCTGGTTTTAAAATACAGAATAAGAGTATCATTAATGAAAGACAAAGTCTTTATAGGTTTTACAGCTCTGTGACAAATTAAAGCTCAATAATGGCCTTTCACTGTGCGTGGCAAGTACCTGCTTTTGCTGCGCAGTTGATATATTTTCATTGGCTTCTTAATTGTTTCTGTTAATAGTGTGGGTCCCTGCAAAAGATTACTTGTTGCTAAACTGGGTACTCAATTGGAGGTTTGCCTCAATATTATGAAAGTTGACAGAACTGAAGAAGGGAAAGAAAACAGAGGGTCTGTCTAGAGACAACAACTACTAAGGCTGAAAAGAAGTCTGAATTCCACTGGGTTCTCCAGTCTTGTTTTTAAAGGATCCTGAAAAACCAAGGTCTCAGAGCCAGCTTTGATACTTAGAGCATGGGATGAATTTAAAACTGAAGGGAAGAAATGGTTGTGGCATGAAGGAAAGCCTTACTTAGTAAGTACCATGAGCATTTCCCAGGGCATGTTGCTGTCAGAACTCACTACAGAAATATAATGGAATTTCTAATTTGCCTTAATTAGAGAAAAGTAAACACTGCCCTCAACATGTCATCATGTTTATATAGAAGCCCAACCAGCTGATTTTCTGCTGGGATGGCCCTGGAACCACTCAATTAAATCTCAGGGCACAGCTTCTTTTTATGAATGAAATGCCATTAGTATGAGGCTAGAGAATTTTTTTTTCATCTGCTTCATTGGCTGTGACTCTACAAGGACAAGTGACCAAACATAGCATCTTCCAATTTTAATTAACCAATTGTAATTTCTAATACTAGATCATTCAGGATTCTTCTTTTCAAGGCATTTACTTCTTTATTTTATTTTATTTTATTTGTTTATTTTTAATTTTTTTTGAGATAGAGTCCTGCTATGTTTCCCAGGCTGAAGTGCCATGGTGCAATCTCAGCTCACTGCAACCTCTGCCTCCTGAGTTCAAGAGATTCTCCTGCTTCTGCCTCCAGAGTAGCTGGAATTACAGGTGAGCACCACCATGCCGGCTAATTTTTGTATTTTTAGTGGAGATGGGGTTTCACCATGTTGGCCAGGCTGGTCTCAAACTCCTGACCTCAAGTGATCTGCCTACCTTGGCCTCCCAAAGGCTGGAATTACAGGTGTGAGCCCCCACATCCAGCCTGACTTATTTATTTTAAAATGTTCCACTTTGCAAGACTAAGGAAACAAAAATATTTTATTGCTAGCATAAAATGCTAATAGCAAAAATTAAAATTAAAAAATAAAAGAGAGAGAGAAAGAGAAGTTTACTTCTTAATATTTCAGGTATTTAAGTTTTATAAAGTAAAACTCTAGTTAAGGTTTATCACATTATCTCTTAATTTTTCAGAACTGTCAGATCCCAAGAATTAAACTATTGATAGAATCTCTATGAAGTTTGAAGGAACCTTGGAAGTTATCTTCATGTTGCGGATTTTACAACAGATGCCCAATTTTCATCAATGTCATTGTTGAAGATATGGACATTTAAAAATAGCTTTGAGTCAGCCCTACAGTTTTTCAGATCTATGAAACATGAATCAGAGTTAAACAAATTGGGAATTGTTTTGTTTGAGAAGCTTAAAAGTATTAATAAATAATCCTACACATTTTTTTCCATGAAAAAGGAATGAGATTATGGCAAATACTTCTAGTACTATAGAGCAAGGTAATATTATAAATTGTTACAAAAAGTTAGTTTTTCTGCTATTAATACAAAAAGAAGCAATAGTATTATAATTCTCAAAGTTCCTCAAACACCTGCATACTTTAAGCAAAGTAATAAGAGACAAATCTAATTCTGGTATGCTGGGAACTTTTTATCCAACTCATCAGCTCTACACTTATTTCAACCTCAAGGTGAGTACAGCTGTATTATGTACATCCCAGTGGGGTATGGAGAGGAGACTGAGGGAACCCCTGCAATGCCCAAGTTCAGCCATTCAAATTTGCTAAACACATGTGAACAAGATCCCCACTTGGGTTTTGGAAACACTCTCAACCAACAGCTCTGACCTCAAAGCTGTGTTTCATACAAGAGACAGGGACAATTGCCCCTTCAAATTGCCCTTTGCCTAGTTGATTTTAGAACTTCAACAAGTCACAATCATAGCATCTTTTTTTTTCATTTTTTTCAACATGAGGAATAATAACGTTTGCCCTACATAAAAATTTGTTGCAACTCAAAGATCCACACATGGGCATGCACCTTGACAATATTTGTATAGTTTCTTTCAAGTTTCTTATGCTCTATGAGTGCAGAGATCAGGGCTGAAGAGAATTGGGTCACTCAAAAATGAGAGATTAAAAAAAGCTGAATATCTTTTACAAGAAAGTACATATACATATAATATTCTTGATGTATTTCACATTACCTTCCAAGTGTCTAACCTACACATGTGTACTTGAGTTCTGTTCATCTTTCATTTCAAAATACAAGATGGACTTAAATTGAAAGATCCGAGAGCCAAGTTTACCTGAATAAGCTAATTCAAGGTATTCGACATCATCTTTTGTAAACTTGACATTATCTTTAGATATTAGCTCATCTAAAGCCAATATCTGTTTTTTCTTTTACGAGACAGTGGTGTTGCTTCTACAGGGGCTAATCTGTATATAATGAAAAATGAAGTTCCACCACACACACACACACACACACACACACACACACACACGCCTATTTTTTTAGCCTACAGTATTCAAAATATATTTTACCTCCTATATTGAATCTTCAGTTCCCTCTTACCCTGAAAAACATAATCTTTACTGGTTTTATTGCAGAGTTGATTGTATTTAAGGCAAAATGCACCACCCATCAGCATCAGATCTTATCACTTTTGATCATCAAGCACATTGCCTGTTAATTTTTCAGGACTGTCAGATCCCAAAAGGGCAGCTTGTAAAACTTTTAAACCACCCTTCACACTAGACATCTCCAAACATCTTGCTCGGGAGGAGAAGTTTGTAAGGCATTTCTCCAGATAAATCAGGATGAAAATCCGGAATTAGACTACATTTCTAATCTTTGAGCCACACAATCAGGATAAGTGGGGAATATAGTGAGTGCTTGATATTTCTAGAACCACGAGTGTACTAGAGATATGTGGGTGATGGCTAGTGTTCCACAGCCCACACCATCACTGCAGACCAGCTACCACCTCAGATGGCAGCTGCTTACGGGAAGGACCAGCTTGTGTAAATCCTGATTCCAGCCCTTTTTCAGTGCCTAATGGTTATCTTCAGTTCAACACAAACACACTTCAAACTATCACCTTCTCTCGTAAACTTATCCAACATTCCCCATCTCAGTAAATGTCTAAAACACTCATTCAGTTTTTCAAGACAGATACCTGATAGATTTCTTAGCCTTCTATCCTTTTTCACATTCAATCCATGACCAACTTTTTATGTTCATTTTCTGAATAACTATCATATTCGTCTAACTCTTCTTCTATTGACTGTCTCACCGTAGTTAAAATTATCATCCCCTCTCCTTCTCTTCATGTACCAGTCTAATTCCATTGCAGTCTCCTATAAATAGGGTGACCGTATATCCTAGTTTGTCCAGGACAGCCAGAGTTTTAATATCTGTAATCTCAGTGTAATTAGCAACTGCAACCCTTTTTATTCTTCAAACTTTCCTGGTCTGGATACAAATTATGTTATTACAACACATGTAAACAGGGTTTCTTTTTTTTATACCGTTTTCTGCCTAAAACCCCTTAATGGTTTCTGCTAGTCCCTGGAACAAAGTCTAAACTCCTTGACCTGGTTTTTCAAACTCTGATTAATCAGAGTTCTACCTTACTCACCAGGCTCATCTTAGGTAAATCTTATAGCTGCCTCACATCCTAGGATCCTAAATTTCTCCTGTGATCATTCTAATCTCAATTTTTTTTTTTTGTAATTTCTTGGTTAATTGTTTATCCCATAGAGTTAAAGAGCTAAATGCACAGGTGATATCTAATGGCTCATTATTATATTCTCAGTACACAATGCATATTAATCATTGAAATATCATGGTCATAGCAGAAAAGGATACTTATCTACAGACATACAATTAAATGAGAGAGAACAGCCCCAGCAACCAGAGCATATTTGGTCAAAGTTGGATGACAAAGGGTATTATATAGATAGCCAGAATGAAATTATAAAATTTTACACAAATGTAAACAACCTTCACCAAAAAGAGAAAATGGATGTCATCATTATTAATTTATCCTTATATTATTATATATTTTCATCATTTTTATGTCACCACTAAATAAATATCAAGTGCAATCATTTCTCAATTATCTATATGCAACATCCTCTTACTAGAATAATACCACAAATATTTTACCACTTGGCCTTCCAGCATTAGAAGGTAAAGGGCCTCATGCTATACAAACTTGATATAACTTAATTATATTTAAAAAATCAACAATAAATAAAGAAAATCTGCTGCTTAAGTTGTTATATATTCTAATGCATTTTTAAGGTCAAATATGAATTTTCCTTTTTTATTAAAAGTTAAACATTAAACCACATTAAAAATATCATAGAAGTATTAAAGATACTATTTCAGATTATATGTGCAATTAATAATGTCCCTTTTAGTATGTCTTATTATTACAGATAATTTTTTATATGTGAATACTTTGAAAACACAGATCAAAAAGACCATTGTTTCTGATCTGATCTAAATGAGATCAAAATTACTCTATTCTTTTTACAGAACTCCAAATTTTCTCTTTGCTGGCTGGGAGCTCTCTAGTCTGCCAATGAGATGACACCAAAGCCTTCTTTACTCAGTAGCTCATCATTCATCATGATCTTTAAGAGAGCATTACATGTCAACCTATATATTTCTGGCTCCAAAAATAAATATTGCTGGTAAAGTAACAATAACAAAACAAAAATGCTGCCTGCTCATTTTCTTCTCAAAACATATGCCAGCCCTTTCTCAAGACTGCTGGGGCTGAGTCTGGAAAGAACACTATACCTAGATTCCTGTAGCACATTTCTCAAATATGACAATCCCACTGTAATGATGCTTGCTTCTGGATAATTCTCTGCCTTTCATGTTCAAGCACTGAGAAAATCCAGAAAGAAGACAATGAATAAGGAGTAGTGTTAGTTTTTAAATAAAACACATCAATTTTCATTTCCTCTTGAATAGTTCTCCCATGAGAATTGAGTCATTAACAAAAGAATTGTTCTAGGAGGTGTCATGACAAAAATTTCCTACATTATGTAAGAATAACAATAGTATTAACCAAAGTTTGCAAAAAAGTTCTTACTCCCAAGCCTGAAAGCCTTTGAGTAATTGACAAGTTATATTTTTAAGATATAACTCACATATCATAAAATTCACTCATTAAACTGTACAGTTCAGTGGTTTTTTAGTATTTTCACAAAATGGTATAACCACCACCAATATCTAATTCCAGAATGGTTCTATCATCCCCTAAATAAGCATTGTACTCATGAGCAGTGATTCCCCATTCTCCCCTACCTCAACCCCTAACAAACATTAGTCTTTCTGTCTCAAAGGGTTGGCATATTCTGGACATTTCACACCAGTGGATTCAAAATACGTAACCATTTGTACCTGGCTTCTTTCACTTAGCATAATATTTTCAAGATCCATTCATGTTGCAACATGTGTCAGTACTTCATTCTTTTTATGACTGTGAATAATCCCATTGTATGGAAATAGCATATTTTGTTCACCCATTCATCCATTGATGGACATTTCAGTTCTTTCTAGTTTTTTTGGCTATATAAAAAATACTGCTACAAACATTCATGTACAAATTTTTGCATTGACACGTTTTTCCATTCTCTTGGTTGTACTCTTAGGAGTGACATTGCTGAATCATCTGGTAACTCTTATTTAAATTTTTGAGAAATCACCAAAGTGTTTTCCATAGCAGCTGTACTATTTTACATTTTCACCAGTGATATTTAGGAGTTTCAATTTCTCTACATATTCACCAACAATTGTTATTTTCTTTTTTTTTTTTTTTTAAATATAATCATTCTAGTGGGTTTGAAGGGGTGTCTCATTATGGTTTTGATTTGCATTTCTCCAATGACCAATGCTGTTGAACATTTCTTTCATGTTTATTGGCCATTTACATATCTTCTTTTTAGAAATATCTCTTCAAATACTTTGTCCATTTGTCTATTTTTTTAAATTGGGATTTTTATATTTTTAATATTGAGTTGCAGTAATTCTTTACTATCTGGATATTTGTCCCTTTTCACATACATAATTTGCAAATATTTTTTTCTGTTCAGTGGGTTGCCTTTTCATTGTCTTGATGATGTTCTTCGAAACACAAAAGTCTCTGTTTTAATTAAGTCCAATTATCTTTTTTTTGTTGTTGCTGTTGTCTGAACTTTTGATGTCGTAGTTAAAAAACAGTTGTCTAATCCAAGGTCAAAAAGATTTATACTATTTTCCCTGAGAGTTTAATAAATTTAGTTTTCACAGTTAGGCATTTGATCCATTTGGGGTTAATTTTTGTATATGGCATGAAAAGGTTTAGCTGTGTTGCCACCCAAATCTCACCTTAATTGCAATAATCCCCACGTGTCAACGTGGGGCCAGGTGGAGATAATTGAATCATGGGGGCAGTTTTCTGCATACTGTTCTCGTGATAGTAAGTCTCACGAGATCTGATGGTTTTATAAATGAAGTTCCCCCGCACAAGCCTTTTGCCTGTCTCGATGTAAGATGTGCTTTCGGATCCTTCTTTGCTGTCTGCCTTGATGGTGAGTCCATTAAAACTATCTACATCTTCCTTCAATTCTCTCAGTATTTGCTGCATGCATTTAGGAACTCTGTTGTTAGTACATATATGTTTATATTTAGTTTGTCTTCTTAACTCTTTTATCGTTAAAAAGTATCCTTGTCACTAGTGACCGTCTTAAGGCACATTTTGTCTGATACTAGTATAGTCATTGTAGCTCACTTTGACACTTTACAACTGATTTAACCTTCACTTCCTGCTTGCAGAGAGTCTCCAAGTTAGCCAGAAGTGAGAACTCAGGACTTTCTAATAAATTTTTTGGAAATTTACAACATTCTGTGTAGGTCTATTGCCTTCTAGAGTTTCAGAAATATGTTGGAGGTCTTCAAAGTCTCTGTGGATATCTCATTTTCCAGCTTTTCTTTATAAGGTATGTATTCAGCTCCTTGTTTGCCCCAGCTGTTATCAATGCATCAGGCATCTGAAATGATGAGTAATCACTGCTGATTGTTTCCAACAAATGCCTTGAGAAAAAGGCTTTTCACACTGGCCAAGCTTTGAGTCAGGTCGAATAAAAACAAGTGTTGTCAATTAGACATCCAGGGTCCTGACCTACAGAGGTCAAATGAAGCTCAGGGACTGGGGTTTAGGGGAGCTCCAAACCCATTCTTCCACTTCTAGTGGCTTCTGGGCTGCTAGTTGCCACCATGATTGCAGAGCTATATGTTTTCAACGCTGCTGTGAATCTTGGAGGAGGGTATTTCACAGGGTAAGTTATAACACCACCTAGATTGTTGTTCTTCCAAGAGATGCAGCAGAGTTTTTTCTGAGTAGATGCTCCTTGGATTTTTGCAAGGTTTTCCAGGTCTGAAAATAAGAACACTGGTAATTTTGCCAGTGTTCTTATTGCTTTCGTAGAGAAGCAGATTTTTAGAAATCTTTACTCTTCCATTTACGCTGATGTTACCCCCATTATACATATTGAAGGAAGCTATTCCTAGAAATTCTAGGGAAAAAAAAATTGTCTCCAAGCAACCCTGGAAGCCCGGTGTATGTTTCTATGCCTTCATTTCCAAATACACTAAAAATAATGCAAGTGAACTCTTGCTGGTGAGAAGATACTGTTGAAAGACACCATAGGTTTAATTGCCAATTAAATTCTCTTCTTAACTCACTTTGAATAGGAGTTACTGTGGATAGAGATGTGAGAAAGGTGAGCTCCAACTTGGTTTCTGTTCTCAAAAAGCTTTTAGTCCATTTTATGTGCTTGTAGTTTGTCTTCAGTGGGAGTCTAAATACTTCCATGTTTAAAAGTTCATGGTGTCCATGTTCCGAAGATGCTGGTTTGGCAAGGCATGTGATAAAATCTAAAGGGCAAAGTGTGGAGATGAGAGTTGTCAATTATTCAGTCAAGTTATATAGACACCAATGTGAACTCCTGTGGCTTAAAAAGCCAGAGAAGAATTTCAACTTGGAAGGTGTTTTGCCATTTGAACCTGAGGATCAAGATTAACATCTTCTTTTACGAATATGTTCTGGATAGTTGTATTTTATTTTCAGGCTTTGATAAACCTGGAATGCCACTGCTTTATGGGTAGCCACCAGGCTGGTCTTTACATGAGAATTCAGCTTTTGTGAGTCTAGCCTGAGTGCCTTTTCTTTCTCTTCTCTTCACTTTGCAAATTAATATAAACTATTCATTTCCCATTTAAAAACCTACCTATAAAATCAAGAAAAAAAACTTTAAGTTCCCTTAACTAGTATCCTCTACAGTTTCTCTTAAGCCTTGATTTATATTGCACAATGAGGTAGGTCTTTTTCAAACTACATTAGGATGATAAATACAACAATGTATTTTATCCTAGAGCGGTTAATTTATATTTGGTAGCTTTAGTAAATGTGCTTCTGATGCTTTTTAATTATGCAATAAATTAACTAGGCTTCTTCAATTCATTTTTCTCAAGCAAATTTTATCTTACTGTCAGAGGCGTGTGAACCAGAGCAACTCCATCTTGAATAAAATGAGACTGAGACCTACTGAGCTGTATTCCCAGACGGTTAAGGCATTCTAAGTCAGAGGATGAGACAGGAGGTTGGCACAAGATAAGGTCATAAAGACTTTGCGGATAAAACAGGTTGCAGTAAAGAAGCCGGCCAAAACCCACCAAAACCAAAATGGCCATGCCGGTAACTGCTGGTTGTCCTCACTGCTACACTCCCACCAGCGCCATGACAGTTTACAAATGCCATAGCAACATCAGGAAGTTACCCTATATGGTTTAGAAAGGGGTGGCATAAATAATCCACCACCCCTTGTTTAGCATATAATCAAGAAATAACCATAAAAATGGGCAACCAGCAGCCCTCTGGGCTTCTCTGTCTGTGGAATAACCATTCTTTTATTCCTTCACTTTCTTAATAAACTTGCTTTCACTTTATGGACTCTCCCTGAATTCTTTCTTGTGGGAGATCCAAGAACCCTCTCTTGGGGTCTGGATTAGGACCCCTTTCCAGAAACATTACCACATACCACTAGAGTAATTTACTTATATTCTCTGTCCTAAAGATGGGAGGTTCTTGAGAACAGAAACGTGGTTTTATATTTCATTGTATCTCTGATATCTAGCATATAACCTTGTGCATAAGTGTCAGTAGGTGTTGAACAAATTTTTGCAATTAAATTTAGCAAACATTGAGTTCTTGCCATTTGTCACCTAATGTTTTAATAATGGGATACAGGGATGTGTTTAGATTCTTAATGAGAAAAGAAAAATATAAGTGCACAAATGACATTAAGTAATGTGCAGATGATGCTAATTCATATGAAAAATGTAAAACAGATAAATGGAGTAGAGAGTAACAAAAGGAGAATGGGAGAGCTCCTTCAGTCCAGACAGTTAGAGCAGGCCTCAGTGAAGAGATGAGAGAGGAGACAGATTCATCTTAGAGAAGATTAATCCTGGCAGAAAAATAAACAATTGCAAAGGCTCAGAATTGAGCCTGTTTTATTATGTCACACCCAACATGGAATTTCTTTCTAGTATTAGAGGAGAGGAGATAATTTTTAGATTACATGTTTCTTCAATTGTTTTAATTGCAAATTTCTGCTGCTGAAAAAAGGAGCTCTCAGAGAACAGACTATTTCTCCAAGACATGAAAATAGCTTTCCTCCTGGAGAATTATTTCAATTGTCCTGGTGGGAGGTACTGGAAAAAATATTTACTGGAGATCCACTTTAGGGCCACAAAATTAAAATAGCAATTTAGCAATGGGATCACAGTTAATGATCTTCAGAGATGTATTAGGTTGTTTCAGTTTACTTTATGGCAACTTAGCTGAGGTAGCTTTTATTTAATCAGAAATATTTATCCCTTTTCATTAATAATATGTGCTCTTACAATGAGATTTTTTTTTTTTTTTGCTTTTTTTCTTCCAAGTACATCTTAATTAAAGTTGAGCCAATTTCATGTGTTGAAAAATGTAAAACTATTCTCTGAACTGAAATTCCTCTGAAAGAGTGGAATAGAGCATGCTTCTAACTGATCCCAAGTGTTCCAAATTCTGACCCAAATAAGACCTTTGGGGGTTCAAGCTCATTTACATTTCATAAAATGTAGCTTCCTATTTCTGGAGAATAAAAGGCTTTGAAAATCACAAGGAAATGGCTCAGAAGGCATCCAGGGCATGAAATAGCTTTAACAAATCCTTCTTGATGAGTTAAGTGTAAAGGAATCAGAAACATATGGATTACATTTCCCATAAAATACAAATAGGCTTAATAGAGAAGAAGAAAAAGTGGCTGCGGCCTCGTGTGATTCAGGGTTTTTCGAGCTTAAAACATTTGGAAAACTGTTCAAGATGGTTAATAAACCCCAAAGCAAGCCCAGTCTGTCCTTCCTACTGTAGGGAGGAATGTGCTGGATTTCAATTCAGTACAAGGGGTGTCTGCTGGATTACTGACAACTCTCTTTGTCACACAAACAGTACCTCCTAGGGAAACAGAGAAAGACAAGGCAGGCTTGGACTTGTCTGAGATAGGCAGAATACTTTGGACCTCGCTGGCAGAAAGTGCACATTTCTAGGTCCTAACTCCTTCGAACAGCCATAACATTCTGACTCGGTCATTTCAAGTCACGGTTATAGAAAGACTCCTCCTCTCTTTTCTTTCCATGGCCACCTCCATCCTACCCACTCACCCACCCCCTACAAAAAAAAAAAAAAAAGAGACGAAAACATCAACATTTCTAAAATCGTTCTTTAAAAGATTGTTCTAATCTGAACTCATTTAGGAAATGAGGAGGTTGAATAAATTGCATTCCCAGGCTTAAATTACTGTGTCATTCTTGGTGACACAATGAACCCTTTCACCTAGCATTGTGTCCTAGGAAATTACAATTCCTGCCTTGAATGGACCTGCTAGGGAACAAAGCTAGAGCCCAGCCTCCCAGCAGAGGGTCAGTTGCTGATCGTTAGTCAGAGGGGATCCGGAGCCCATGAGTCAGGACCTCTCACTGTCGCAGGAAGCCATCCTGACCACTTACCCCCGAGTATCTTCAGGCCCACTACCATGAAGGAGCTACCACACATTGCAAAAGAATGTCCACACTGTGACTGAAGTGTTGGGACCAGAGACCCACTGAGTCAGGCTGCTTTTTCAGCTGGAGTTCAGTGCTTCTCTATCAGGCAGAACCAGTACTCCTTTGTGATGCAAATTTTATAGAAAGTGCCTTTCTTTTTTTTTTTAATTTATATATATATATATATACACACATATATGTGTATATATATATGTATATATATACACATATATGTGTGTATATATATATGTATATATATACACATATATGTGTATATATATATGTATATATATTATTGCGTTTTAGGTTTTGGGTACATGTGAAGAACATGCAAGATTGTTGCATAGGTACATACATGGCAATGTGGTTTGCTGCCTTCCTCCTCATCACCTATATCTGGCATTTCTCCCCATGTTATCCCTCCCCAACTCCCCACC
>CAUYLG010027812.1:0-12672 GCA_963573385.1 Cacajao melanocephalus | reverse complement strand
CCTGCCTCAGCCTCCCGAGTAGCTGGGACTACAGGCGTGTGCCACCACGCCCAGCTAATTTTTGTATTTTTAGTAGAGACAAGGTTTCGCCATGTTGGCCAGGATGGTCTCAATTTCTTGACCTCATGATCTGCCTGCCTCGGCTGCTCAAAGTGCTGGGATTACAGGCATAAGTCACCCTGCCCGGCCTTTTTGTATTTTTAGTGTAGATGAGGTTTCAATATGTTGGCCAGGCTGGTTGAACTCCTAACCTCAAATGATCTACCTGCCTCGGCCTCCCAAAGTGCTGGGATTACAAGTGTGAGCCAACGTGCCCAGCAGATTCTGGCATTTCTAAGATTTGCTCACACTGAGGACCTAGAGAAGTAACTAATGTAAAAAAGAAAAAAAAAAACAGGACTCAATAAAAAGTGGACAGTGATGCTTTTAATTTGACACATTTTTCAATGAAACAATAGAAGAATTTTCCTCTTGACCTTCGGAACTTCTTCCAGACTTGACTCCAAGAACTATTATTAGTGAAACATGGGAAATCCCCAATAATACTGAAAAAAAAAGGTAGATTGATTAACTTGGTATGACATGCACACTGGGTTGGAATGAAATGTATCTGAAAGTGCTAGCATAAGAAAGTATCAAAGGCCAGACATAGTGGCTCATGCCTGTAATCCCAACACTTTGAAAGGCATGGATAAAAGGATCCCTTGAGCCCAGGAGTTCAAATCTAGCCTGGGTAATATATATAGCAAGATCTCATCTATTAAAAATTTTAAAAAAGTTATTAGTGAATATTTCTTTATATCCCGAACACTCTTTAGTTATCTTGCACAGGATTTGATGCTTAGTAAATATTTGCTGAATTAATAGAACAATACGCTGAAACAAAGACAACCTTCTAATCCCAGATCCACTACTAGAGTAGGGTGGACTTGAACAAACCATTTCACGTCTCAGAATCTCCATTTTCTTACCTATAAAATAGGTGCATTGCTGGGCACAGTGGCTCACACCTGTAATCCCAGCACTTTGAGAGGCTGAGGAGGGCAGATCACGAGGTCAGGAGATAAAAGACCGTCCTGACCAACATGGTGAAACCGAGTCTCTACTAAAAATACAAAAATTAGCCGAGTGTGGTGGCACACGCCTGTAATCCCAGCTACTCAGGAGGCTGAGGCAGGAGAATCACTTGAACAAGGGAGGCAGACAGTGCAGTGAGCCGAGATCACACCACTGCATTCCAGGCTGGGCAACAGAGTGAGACTCCATCTCAAAAAAAAAAAAAAAGTGCATTAGAACATGATTTTAAAGATTATTCTGGCTCAAACATTTTATAATTTTTTAAATATTTCTCAAACTCTTTCTCTAGTTTTCCAGTGCTTAAAAATATTCCGATGTCCTCTTTGCCATTTAAGATCTTCCCATTTGAATCGCAACTTCCCTTTATAGCAAAATAGCCTGCTTTTCCCCTTTTATGAACGCTTGCCCCAAACAAAAGTAACAGCAATAGCAACAACAAAGATCAATAATATCTGATTGTAAATGTTAACCCTAGCATGTATATGGAGAAATCAACATTCATGTTTACTGTTCACAAGAGGATAAATCAATATAACTGATTTTAGGAGACAATTCAGATATAATATTTACTGCAGTATTTTTCATTATACATATATAATGTGTATAATATATATTTAACAGGCATACAAGGCTGGGCTCGGTGGCTCACGCCTGTAATCCCAGCACTTTGGGATGCCAAGTTGGGTGGATCACCTAAGGTCAGGAGTTTGAGACAAGCCTGACCAATGTGGTGAAATCCCATCTCTAAAAAAAAAAAAAAAAAAAGACATACATATGTATGTTTAATATATACATGTTATATGTATCATATATACAATAAATATATGTACAATGATATGTTTTTAAAGTTAATTATTCTTTAGTTTTTTCTTTTCTTTTTTTTTTTTTTGAGACAGAGTCTCACTCTGTTGTCCATACTGGAGTGCAGTGGCAGAATCTCGGCTCGCTGCAACCGCCACCTCTCAGGTTCCAGTGATTCTCCTGCCCCAGCCTCCCAAGTAGCTGAAATTACAGGCCTGCACCACCATACCCGGCTAATTTTTGTATTTTTAGTAGAGACGAGTTTTCACCATGTTTGCCAGGCTGGTCTCGAACTCCTGAACTCAAGTGATCCACCTGCCTCGGCCTCCCAAAGTGCTGGGATTACAGGTGTGAGTCACCATGCCCTGCGGATTATTCATTAGTTTCATTGCTGTCTTTATATCCATGTAACCTTTAAAAAAGTGAGAAGATTCAGACCTGTTGAGTTGGCAACCAATGAAAGAGAGGCATAGAGGCAGGCCTATTTGGATTTTTTACTTGTCCAAAATTTTTCTATCCAGTCAATGCCATACTGCCATACTTTAAAAAAAAACCACACATTATTTTCTTCTTTACTACATTTTCTAAACTTTCTGCCATTAACATATATTAATTTTATAATGGGCAGGGGAACCCTTCAATTTACATGGTAAAAATTCACAGCACACCATTACTTTTTCCATAGAACCATAAAAACCTAGTGTTAAAAGAGACCATGGAAGCCATTCAAGCTAATCTTTCTAGTAATCAAGAAAATTTTTGCACTATCTCTCACATCTTATTTTCTTTCTTTCTTTCTTTTCTTTCCTTTTTTTTTTTTTTTTTTGAGACAAAGTCTCACTCTGTCACCCAGGTTGGAGTGCCGTGGCATGATCTTGGCTAACTGCAACCTCCACCTCCCAGGTTCGAGGGATTCTCCTGCCTCAGCCTCCCAAGTAGCTGAGACTACAGGCACGTACCACCACACCAGGCTAATTTTTGTATTTTTAGTAGAGATGCAGTATCACCATATTGGTCAGGCTGATCTAGAACTCCTAACCTCATGATCCACCCACCACAGCCTCCCAAAGTGCTGGAATTAAAGGTGTGAGCCACCACGCCCTGTCTCACATCTTATTTACATAGTAATAAAAAGGCTACTGTGTCAAAATTAAAAACTTTTGTTCCAAGAAAAACAGTTTAGAAAATGAAAAGACAAACCACAGACTAGGAAAAAAAAACTTTGCAAAACACATATCTGATAAAAGACTTATTCAATAAAATATGCAAAGAACTCTTAAACAATAAGAAAACACATAATCTAATTTAAAAATTGGCAAAAATGTTGATGCCAAGTGTTAGGCAAATAAAAAAAAAAAAAACTAAAAGTTTTTTGATTTTTGTTTGTTTTGAGATGGAGTCTTGCTCTGTCACCAAGGCTGGAATGCAGTGGCATGATATCAGCTCACTGCAACCTCCACCTCCCAGGTTCAAGCAATTCTCGTGCCTCAGCCTCCCAAGATGCTGGGATTACAGGCTTCTGCCACCAGGTCCAGCTAATTTTTATATTTTCAGTAGAGACAGAGTTTCACCATTTTGGACAGGCTGATCTCAAACTCTTGGCCTTTGGGAGACCGATCCATCCACCTTGGCCTCCCAAAGCGCCGGGATTACAGGCGTGAGCCACCACTCCCAGCCAAAAAAAAAATTTTTTTTAATGGGCAAAAATCTGAACAGATAGCTCACCAAAAAGGATGTACAAATGGCAAATAAATATATGAAAACATGTTGAATATCATGTCATCAGGGAATTGCAAATTAAAACAATGAGAAAATAGCTAAGTTATGAAATTAACACAAGTGCTCATCAATGTATTAATGGAAACAGAAAATGTGGCATACATATTTATATATATATGTACAATGGAATATTATTCTGACATAAAGAAGAATGAAATTCTGTTATTTGCAGCAAGATAAATAGAATCTGGAGACCATTATACTAAGCGAAATAAGCCAGATACAGAAAGACAAATATCACATGTTCTTATTCACATGTGAGAGTTTAAAAAGTTCATCTCGGGGCTGAGCGAGGTGGCTCACACCTATAATCCCAGCACTTTGGGAGGTGAGGCTGGCGGATCACCTGAGGGTTGGAGTTGGAGACCAGCCTGACCAACATGGAGAAACCGTGTCTCTACTAAAAATACGAAATTAGCTGGGTGTGGTGGCACATGCCAAGGCAGGAAAATCACTTGAACCTGGGAGGCAGAGGTTGTGCTGAGCCGAGATCGCGACATTGCACTCCAGCCTGGGTAACAAGAGCGAAACTCCATCTCAAAAAAAAATAAAAAAAAATAAAAAGTACATCTTGGCCGGGCACAGGTGGCTCATGCCTGTAATCCCAGCACTTTGGGAGGCTGAGGTGGGTCGATCCGAGGTCAAGAGATGGAAACCATCCTGGCCAACATGGTGAAACCCCGTCTCTACTAAAAAATGTTAGCTGGACATGGTGGCACATGCCTGTAGTCCCACCTACTAAGGAGGCTGAGGCAGGAGAATCACTTCAACCCAGGAGGCGGAGGTTGCAATGAGCCAAAATGACACCACTGCACTCCAGCCTAGCAACAGAGCGAGACTCCATCTCAAAAAAAAAAAAAAAGCTCATTTCATGGAGGTAGAGAATGAGTGATAGTTACCAGAGTCTGCGGGCAGAGGCGGGCAGTTGAAGAGAGGTTGTTTAATTGGTACAAACATACGGTTAGATAGAAGGAATAAATTCTAGGGTTTGATAGCACAGGAGGGTGACTATAGTTAACAACGTATTATATATTTCAAAGTTACTAGATTTGAAATGTTCCCAACACAAGGAAATGATAAATGTAGCCGGGCACAGTGGCAAGTGTCTGTAATTTCAGCTACTCAGGAGGCTGAGGCGGGAGAATCACTTGAACCCAAGAGGCGGAGGTTGCAGTGAGCTGAGATCGTGCCACTGTATTCTAGCCTGGGCAACAGAGCAAAACTCCATATATTAAAAAAAAAAGATAAATGTTCAATGTGATGGATATCCTAAATACCCTGAGTTGATCATTATACATTGTATGCATGTATCAAAATACCACATGTACCCTATAAATATGTACAAATATTGTATACAATTTTTTTTAAAGTGAAATACTACTATATACCAATTAGAATGGCCAAAATCCAAACCACGGACAACACTAAATGCTGCTGAGGATGTGGAGCAACAGGAACTCACATTCATTGCTGGTGGGAATGCAAAATGGAATGGTCACTTTGGAAGACAGTTTGGCAGCTTCTTGCAAAATGAAACATACTATTATCATACAATCCAGCAATTGCACTCTTTGGTATTTACTCAAATGTGTTAAAAACGTATGTTGGGCCAGGCGTGGTGGCTCATGCCTATAATCCCAACACTTTGGGAGGCTGAGGCAGGCGGATCACGAGGTCAGCAGTTTGAGACCAGTCTGGCCTACATGGTGAAACTCCGTCTGTACTAAATATACAAAAAATTAGCCAGGCATGGTGGTGGATGCCTATAATCCCAGCTACTCAGGAGGCTGAGGCAGGAGAATCACTTGAACCATGGAGGCAGAGGTTGCAGTGAGCAGAGATCACGCCATTGCACTCCAGTCTGGGCCACAGGGCAAGACTCTATCTCAAAAAAAAAAAAAAAAGAAAGTCTACCCAAAAACCTGCACACCAATGTTTATAGTAGTTTTATTCACAATTGCCAAAAATTGGAAGCAACCAAGATGTCCTTCAATAGGTGAATGGATAAACTGTGATATATATACAGAATGGAATATTATCTGGCACTTTAAAGAAATGACCTAGAAAACCACAAAAAAGACATGGAGGAGTCTTAAGTGCTTATTGCTAAGTGAAAGAAGCCAATCAGAAAAGGCTACATACTATATGATACCAATCATATGACATTCTGGAAAAGACAAACTGTAGAGACAGTAGTAAAAAGATCAGTGGTTGCCAAGGGCCCAGGGTAAGGGAAGGAGAAATGAAGAAATTAAACATGGGATTTTTAGTGCTATGAAATTATTCTATTTGATACTGTAATGGTAAATACATGTCATTATGTATTTGTCAAAACCCATAAAATGTAAAACACAAAGAGTGAACCTTAATGTAAACTATAGACTTTAGTTAATAATAATGTATTAGTATTGGTTTGCCAGTAGCAACAAATGAAGGAATATACAGGACTAATGCAATATGTTAATAATAGAGGAAACTGGAGGGTGGAGGAGGTGTTGCTGAGAAAGTAAACGGAAATTCTTTACTTTCTTATTTTTCTGTAAATCTAATAGTGAGCTAAAATAATTAAGTTTATTCATTAAAAGAAGACTGATGTTTCAAATACACTAGAAATGTTAGACATTCTTTTTAATGATTTTAGCTTTTTTTTCCCTAAGATTAGAAACCCAGTGTCATTTTAGCTTTTTGGCTTTTAACTTTTGTGATAGAAGGTGATGGATTAAATTACAAGAAGCCACAGAGTATATACCAGTAACTACAAAAAGAATAGGGATTATGTAAACATAAACCCAAACAATGGTTTTATCCAAGTATTCCCATCCTAATCTGAATGGAGTTCCAGCATAAGAGCAATCTTTGTTTGTTCAGATTTCAAGATGATTCTTTGCACAGAAAAAGAAAACTGTTGTGATAGTCTTTTCACTGAACATGTCCATCATAGTGTATCTGGAAACTCTTTTTCAGGATGACTCCACCCAAAGCTCCTGCTGAGGGAGCAGCCTAGGCTATCTTACTCTGCAACACCCAATCATTCTTGCTTTGTCAAAGCTAATGGACCAGCATCTCGCACCAGATGATTCCTATAGAGAAAAAAAAAGGTAGAATCAGTGTCATGAGGAAGGAGTTAGAGCTTCGGCTATGAGAGATTATGTCAAACTAAGTTATAAGATAACAGAAACTATAAATAAGCAGGGCCTAGGATGAATTTGGAGAAGTTAGCAGGAAGCCAGATTATGCTGGACTATGTGATTAAGTACAACAGGAAATCATTGAAAGATTTCAAGTTTAAAATTAGTGTTTAGGACAGGGTATAGTGGCTCAGGCCTGTAATCCCAGCACTTTGGGGGAGGTCAAAGCAGTTGGATCACTGAGGCCGGGAGTTTGAGACCAGCCATGGCAAAACTTCATCTCTAATAAAGCTACAAAAATTAGTCAGGTACAGTAGTGTGCACCTGTAGTCCTAGCTACTGGGGAGGCTGAGGCATGAGAATCACTTGAACTCGGGAGGCAGAGGTTGCAGTGAGCAGAGATTGTGCCACTGCACTGTAGCCTGGGCAAAAAGAGTGAGACTCCATCTCAAAAAAATAAATAAATAAATAAATAAATGAATAAATAAAAATAAAATGAAATAAAATTAGTGTTTAGAACTTTGGAAACTGAATAGTTATTGGAGGTTGAGGATTGAAGTGGAACCAGAGGAGGGGTGGCCGTTACTTGGATTAAAGGTGTTGTGAAGGAAATAAGTGGGCATATTCATGGTGTATTTTCAAATATAGTTTGCCAAGGATTTAATGATGCACTGAAAATAGGGAGTAAGGGAGCAATTGGGTAGTTGTTTGTATCACTGACTGAGTTGAAAAAAAAAGGGAAAGTAACAGATTTCAAGTGTGTATCAGTGAGGAAACAATCAGAGAAGCAAAACCACTATGAGTATTATGAAATAAACATTTTATTATGGGAATAAGAATTTATATGAGAGGAGAGAAGCTGAGAAAGTTATGATCCAAAAGGGAGATTTGGTGAATGAGTAATGTCACTAAGCAGTCCTCCACAAGGCTAGGTGAACGAGGAGAGCTAACAGGACAACTGGAAGCCAGCTATGTCTCGTTCCTGGAATGAGACCATGAAAAGTAACTTTACAGAGGGCTGTTCTTGGCTAGGCTCAGTGGCTCACACCTGTAATCCCAAAACTTTGGGAAGCTGAGGGTAGCAGATCGCTTAAGCCCAGGAGTTCAAGACCAGCCAGGCAAAATGGTGAAATCCCCATCTCTACAAAAATTAGCAGGGCGTAGTGGTGCACACCTGTAGTCTCAGCTACTTGGGAGGCTGAGGTAGGATCACTTGAGCCCATGAGGTCAAGTCTGCAGTGAGCCAAGATTGCACCACTGCACTCCAGAATGAGATCCTGAAGAAAAAAAAAAAAAAAAAAAAAAAAGAGGCTGTTTTGTGGCTGGTGGCAGACCTGTGGTTGCTGTTGGTTAGCAGTGTTCACAATTGGGTAAAAGAACTGGCTACAGACCAGGGGAGAGCAAGATGAAGATAAAACCTACCAGCACTTCTGCATGTGTTTTTCACTACATTTAACCAAGTTCACACATTACATTTTGTTGTTTCTGCAGCTTCTTTTAAACTAGAATGAAACTGTCCAAAACCATAGCAACTAGCTACATGTGGCTACTTAAATTAATTAAAATAGAATAAAGTCTAAAATTCAGTTCCTCAGCCACACTAGCCACATGTCAAGGGCTCAGTAGCTACATGTGACTTGAGATGAACACATTAATATAGAACTTTTCCAATCTTTGCAGAAAGTTCTATTGACCATGTTTTCTTAAAATAAATAATACTCCCTTTATTTGGCTAGATTGAGGTCTTTATTCTAGCACAAAAGGACCCAACTAGAATATTGCCACTTGAGACTTAACCGTTTATATAAATTAATTACATTATTGTGTCTATTTTTTCAACTCAGCTGATAAAATGTGACTTGTTCTTTTCTTCCTGTGTTTGCATTGAGATTAATGAACAGATGAAAAGCCAGCAAGAAGAGTATGAGGAAATAAAAGTCCTAGATAATTCAATCACAGAATTCTCCAAGAAGACAAGGATAATGATATAGTTTATCAGACTACTAACTTGTATATTTGTAAACCTACTTTTATTTTAAATATTTTTTGTTATAAAAGATAATACATGCTCCAATAAAAATATTCAACAATTATGTAAACATATAAAATAGAAGTAAAAATATCCTGTAATCTCATTGCCAAACAGAGCTACTGTATAAAAATGTAAACCATGTATATTTCTTTCAGTTTTTATCTCTCTAGATACTAATATTATTTTCACATATTTAACAAGAAGGGTTTCATATCATATATGTCATCTTATTATGAATATAACTAGCTTTTTTACCTAATATGTATGTTTGGGCACATTTTCATGTCAGTATACTTCATATACTTCAACTTTAAATAGTTGCATAGAATTTCATTTTATAGATGTTTCATAATTTCTATAGCCAACCTATTACTGATGAGCATTTGGATTGGTTTTTGTTTGTTTGTTGTTGTTTTTTGTTTTAACCATTACAAACAATTCCATAATAAAAATCTTTGAGTATTTGTGTTATATACGTATATTTTGATTTACCTCTTTTTCATGACCTTGACAATTGTTTAAATTTATTGTTAAATTGGAAATTTTATATAGAGAAATTTGCCTATAAATAAATGAAGAATAGAACTTTTACAATATTAAATCAATTGCTGAACTGATTCAATCATGTGTGTATTTACTTTGTGTAAATGCTGGTTAGGGAAAAGACTACAAATATAAACCCCAAAGTCTAAAAATGCTCAAAACCCACTCTATAGCTGGAAAAGAGGTAGAAGTGTTAGAGTACAGAAAGGGCAGTTACTGGTCAGAAGGAAAATATAGCCATAGGAATGGGAGGAAATAAAACTGCATGAAAAGGAAACAAATTACCATAAAAGATTTTAATACTGCACTTTCTTAGGTTAAGGCTGATAATAAATAAACAAGGACAATAATATTAAGTAATTTAATTAGTAAGTTTAAAGTAGTATTTCATGTACATGTTGAACTTGGTGTCTTACAGAGAATACAACTTTTCAAGCACTTACAGAATGCTGACAAAAGTCATGCTATTAGGTCACAGAAAAACCTGCAATGAATTTTTTTTTTTTTTTGAGACAGAGTTTTGCTCTTGTTGCCCCGGCTGGAGTGCAATGGCATGATCTCGGCTCACTGCAACTTTCGCCTCTTGGGTTCTGGCAATTCTCCTGCCTCAGCCTCCTGAATACCTCCCATTATAGGCATGCACCACTACATTGGGCTAATTTTTTGTATTTTTGGTAGAGACGGGTTTTGCCATGTTGGTCGGGCTGGTCTTGAACTCCTGGCCTCAGGTGATCCACCCACCTCAGCCTCCCAAAGTGCTGGGATTACAAGCAAAAGCCACCATGCTGGGCCAACAAATTTTAAAAAGCAAAATTGAATAGGCTAAGTCTTCTGAATTCAATTTCATACTCCTGCAAATTAACCAGAAAAGGCTAGTAAAAAACCATGCCCAGTTAGAATATTTAATTTGATTTATTGATGTATTGAATTATTTATTGAATTATTTATTTATTTTGAGACAGTCTTGCTCTGTAGCCAGGCTGGAGTGCAGTGGCACGATCTCGGCTCATTGCAACCACCGCCTCCTGGGTTCAAGCGATTCTCCTGCCTCAGCCTCCCAAGTAGCTGGGACTACAGGTGCTAATTTTTGTATTTTTTAGTGGAGACTGGGATTCATCATGTTGGCCAGGATGGTCTCAATCTCTTGACCTCGTGTTCCACCCACCTCAGCCTTCCAAAGTGCTGGGATTACAGGCGTGAGCCACTAAGACCAACCTAATTTGATTTTAAAACAAAAATTAAATTCTTTTTTTTTTTTGAGTCGGAGTTTCGCTCTTGTTGCCCATTCTGGAGTGCAATGCGCAGTCTCAGCTCACTGCAACCTCCGCCTGCCAGGTTCAAGCGATTCTTCTGCCTCAGCCTCCTGAGTAGCTGGGATTACAGGCATGTGCCACCACACCCAGCTAATACTTTTTGTATTTTTAGTAGAGATGGGATTTCTCCATGTTGATCAGGCTGGTCTCAAACTCCCAACCTCAGATGATCTGCCTGCTTCTGCCTCCCAAAATGCTGGGATTACAGGCCTAAGCCACCATGCCAGGCCATAAAATAAATTCTTCTAAGTGTATTTTGGATTAAACAAAAATAAAGATCAAAATAAGATTGCAATAAACATTTATTTGGGCTGCATAACAAAAAGCTGAGCATTAAAATCAATATTCAATCAAGACTACAGCCAAATGTAAGTATCATAATAATAAAATAAATTTCTAGAACACAAAAATAAACCTGACATTTTATTTTTTTAATTTTATTATTGCCAGGAACAGTGGCTAGCACCTGTAATCTCAGCTACTCAAAAGACCGTGACAGGAGGATCTCTGCATCCCAGAAATTCGAGGCTGCAGTGAGCTATGATCTGGCACTGCACTTCAGCCTGGGCAAAAGATTGAGTCCCATCTCTAAAAACAACGTAATTATTATTGCAGTTCTATCATCAAATTATAAATGTCTAACACTAGCATAGAGGAACACGAATTTCTCAGCACTGTTAGCTGCTAGATTCCGCCCGCCTACAGGTACTCTCCTGCATATTTGCCATACTAAACAGATATTTACTTTCAATTAAGGCAGGCTGTTTTCTGAATATTCTACCATTTTTTCCTTTTCTTTATACTCTTTATAATATCTGAATTAAAAATCATTTACCATGAATGTTTATACATAATTACAGAATTTTTCCACCTAATAAAATTTGGTAGTGGCAAATTTGACATTCTGCTTTTACATCATTCTTAGAGGATATGAAGAATTTCCAGGCCAGGCGCAGTGGTTCACGCTTGTAATCCCACCACTTTTTGGGGCCAAGGCGGGCACATTGCTTGAGGTCAGAAGTTGACCAGCCTGAACAACACGGCAAAAGCTGTCTCTACAAATACACACACACACACACACACACACACACAGACACACACACACACACACGCACACACACACATACACAAATTACTCAGACATGGTGGCACGTGCCTATAGTCCCAGCTACTCTGGAGGCTGAGGTGGGAGGATTTGTTGAGCTTAGGAGGTCAAGGCTGCAGTGAGCCATGTGCATGTTACTGATTTCAGCCTGAGCAGCAGAGCAAGATCCTGTCTCAAAAAAAAAAAAAAGCTAATGCAGTATATTAATAAGATATTTATAATGACATCTATTTTTCCTTTATTCACATATTAAAAATATATCCAAATAACAGGATTTATTTGTGTTAATGTTGGGTTTACTCTGATTAAATACAGTGGTTATCTACACAACTACATAGTTATTTGTTCCATACAAGTTTTCAGATGCTAGGGATTCTTTTGAAGTCAGCATTTGATAATTCAGTCTTCCACATACTAAAAATGAACTGTAATAGTATAACTACAGATTTTAGCTTAATTCCAAAGTCAAAGCCAAATTTCAGTGTAACATTTACAGCAAAATGTATAGACTGCAGTCAAAGCTGCACTTAAGGGGCAAATTTATAATCTTACGTGTTTCTACCTTGGAAAAATATAGAATGAAAGTAAACGAGCTAAGCATAACATGAGAAATGAAGAACTATAAAATAACATAAATTTTAAAAAGGAAAAATGGAGGAAAAAATATTTTTAAAAAAGGAGCCAGGCCTGGTGGCTCACACCTGTAATCCCAGCACTTTGGGAGGCTGAGGTGGGTGGATCATGAGGTCAGGAGATCGAGACCATCCTGGTTAACACGGTGAAACTCCATCTCTACTAAAAATACAAAAAAAATTAGGCAGGTGTGGTAGCACGCATCTATAGTACCAGCTACTTGGGAGGCAGAGGCAGGAGAATCATGTGAACCTGGGAGGC
>CAUYLG010027810.1:0-35363 GCA_963573385.1 Cacajao melanocephalus | reverse complement strand
ATCCGCCCACCTCAGCCTCCCAAAGTGCTGGAATTACAGGCGTGAGCCACCACGCCCGGCCTTGATTCATAGACATTATGGCTTCTTTGCAATATAGAGTCATTTTTTAAGACACAATCCTTTTGGAATAACTGCTTTTAAGAAATAAAATTTTAAAAACAGTTCTGAGATTGTATTTTTTTTTTATATGTATGGTTCGTAAGTTGAAGAATGCTTTGAAGTAATGTTAGTATTTGCAGCTTCTACTAGCATACGTGTAGGTCCCATATCTTTGGGTGGGTAATGTTTTTCTTGGGTAATGCACTTTTAGAAGCTATACAACTTAGGAAAGTGATTCTTGGTGGCTTGGGGTAATGACAGGAACAAGGCACAAGGAGAGTGTTTTTGGTGCCTTATGTTATCTTGATGTTAATGTTTTGTTTCTTGATCTGATCAGTTAGACAAGTTATTACTGTTGACATTATTTTGTGTGAGGTATATTATAAGTCTGTTTTCATGACAGAAGCAAGAAAGTAAAATCGTTTTTCAGTTCCTATCATTAAAAAAACTATTCCAGATCAAGAACTTTTGTCTAAGTCAGGAAGTTTGTACTTCAGAAATGTAAAGTTTCATCCCAGAGACATATTAGTAGCCACATATCTTAAGTCATTTTTAAGAAGATAACCTCAAACAAGTAAGTTAATTAAAAATCTAGGCCTCATTTGGATGGAAGTGTTAAAATTAACTAGCCTTTTCTTTTTCTACCAGAAGTTTTTCATTCTACAAGAATGAAAGTTTGCTTCGATAATTCTGTCTGCATAGGAAAATTCAAGCATTATTTAATTATGGAAACATAACCTCAACTTCCTCAAGTTCAGTGTATTGAAAATCATGCTCTCAGACAATAAAAATAGAAGGGTGTGTGTTGTTCTTATCAGTAACATATCCAAATATGCTTATGGCACTAAAAGTATTCAACTTATTAAGTTTTCATTGTATTCAACAAAGAATAGTGCCCAAGTAGAACATAACTTACATGATATATTTTTCTTTGTTCTGAACTGTTATATTTGCCAAAGCTATCCATAGTGTCCACTATTAATAAAACCTGCCCGCCTAATCATTGTCTACTTGGAACACATATTTTTCTGGTGCCCACTCCCCGTCTGCTGTTTACTCATTCTTCAAAATCCAGCTCAGAGGGTGACTACCAAACCCTCCCTCTTTCTCTAGGCCCCCCGTGCTACCTTTAAACCTTTTTATAAACCTTTGTTATCACCTGTTAGAGTCTCTTGTCGAGGTCTTGACCTCTTCGGTGCTCTGGACATCTTTGGCAGTCTGGTAAAGCTTGTGGATCCCATCTCTGAATAATGTTTTAAATGCTTAATACACGCAAGATTATAAAGGAAGCTAATTATGTTGAAACAGTTCTGTCCCCATCACTCTTCACTCCATAAGAACTATAAATTTAGTCCACCTCCTCCTGTGGATTGTTTCAACTTTGTGTCCTCAGAATTTAGTGCATATTTGGCACACTTAGATTTTTATTGAACTGATTTAGATTTGTTTTATTGAGATAGGGTCTTGCTCTGCTGCCCAGACTGGAGTGCAGTGGCCCAATTATGGCTCACTACAACCTCCACCTCCCAGGGTCAAGCCGTTATCCCACCTCAGCCTCCCAGGTAGCTGGGACTACAGGTGCATGCCACCACACCAGATAACTTTTTTTTTTTTAAGGTTTTTATAGAGATGAGGTCTCACCATGTTGCCCAGGCTGGTGTGGAACTCCTGGGCTCAAGTAATCCTCCCTGCTCAGACTCCCAAAGAGCTGGAATTACAGGCATGAACCGCTACTCAGGCTGATTTAGATTTTATTGTCATTGGAAGAGAGGATAATCCACCTAAGTCTTGACTGATTTAGGTTCTCCGACCTTAATTTTGCTTTAATTTTGTGGCATTTCCATGTTAACTTTAATAATGTAGTTTTTTTATACTTTTAATTTTCATGAAATACCGTTAATGCCAATAATGTTTTTCAACAATTCGGGTTAATTTTCAGGAGGACCTAGGACAAGGGAAGAATTTGCCTTTAATAAAAACCTTCAAAGCAAAGGAGTTTTTATTTTTATTTCACATTTACATTATATTGCTCAGAAAACTATCATGGTTAACTCAAAGAATTGTTTCAATCAAAGAGATTTTTATAAGCACTTGAAGAGAAAACCCACGCCTACCATAATTTAGTCATGCAGTGGTGGAACTTAACAAAAGACAGACATTGCATGTTTTTAATTTCTTTGCTGTCTCCCTCTGGTATACTACAGACCTTAGAAAAATCATGGCACTGGGATAAACCATACATAAAGGCATACATGTCTTTAAACATCGAGATTTTCTTTTGTTATAGGAAATTTATTATTCCCTTGATTGTCTTAGCTCTTCATTCACATGCAGTGCTCGTCAGCCTGAGCTGCCTGCGTGGTAACGGGGCTGTTGAGGGAACTGAAAGCAGCAGTGATGATGGGACTTCTTGCACTCTAAGATGCATATGTTGAATCATATGTCAGATAGCACTTTGGTCCTTCGTGTTTGAAGCTTTTGATAGAGCTTGAGTTTTATATTCCTTTTCTGTGCTGTAAGTTAACTGTGTTTTAAAAATAAAAGCTAGTTTCCAAGCTTTTTTTTTAAGTTCAGTGACTAAAAAGCATTGGGTTGTCTGTTCTGTGTCTAGGCCAAAACAGCTTCATGAAATCCCAGCCTTTTATTGTCCTGACAAAAACAAGGTGAATTTCATTCCTAAAAGTGGATCCGCTTTCTGCCTCGTCAGCATCCTCAAGCCACTCCTTCCCACCCCTGACCTTACACTCAAGGGCTCTGGCCACAGCCTGACAGTCACCACTGGCATGACCACCACTCTGCTGCAGCCTATTGCTATGGCCTCCCTGTCTACAAACACAGAGCAAGACCGAGTCTCTCGAGGAACAAGTACAGTCATGTCATCAGCTTCTTTACTCCCACCACCAGAACCAATTGAGGAAGCTGAAGGATAGGTCATAGTGCTACGTGGCTCTTGTTCTGGGAAATTGGGAACCTCCTCAGATCACTGGATTCTGATGGCATCGTGCGCTTCTGGTCAGCTGTGATGTGCTGCAGCTTTCCAGTGACATGTGATGGTGAGGCTTCTGGAAGAAAGGATCCCCCATGACGGCTCTGCCCCACTCGTGAACGCCAACCCTCAGTGCTTAGCCTGCTTTTTATCAAAGCACTGATTGAAACAAGAAAGGTGTCATTCTTTACCTTTGGAGAGACAGTATCACGTTGTTTTCGAATTAGACTTCTTTAAAACACACACACACACAACTTTGGAGAAACAATAAACACACACACACACGATCCTTGCAAGAAACAATAAACACACACACACACACACACACACACACACACACCCTTGCAAACATGATTCCTAAAGGGAGATGTGACTGATGCTGCAAGAACCATCTTTTCTATGAAAATGACTATTTTATAATATACCAATGTTACATTTTCTGAAACGTAGCAAACAGGATGTTCAAAAGATTCTTTGGTGGCCTCTGTTTCTTGTTCCTTTCTAGATATGTGCTTTTCTCAGCTGTTTTCAGCTTTGGGACCAAAGGGATTGTTGACGTTTTCCCAGCAATCTTAATCTTATGACTATGAGATTAAGGATTAATCTCCCAAACAAGGATTGATAGGTAAATGCATTGAACAAGTATATATACAAAGAGATAAAAAGCAATATTCGTATATTATGTGATTTATGTTTTTTGATGTCAAAAGTTTGTGCTTTGGGTGAAATATTTGTATAATTGCTGTTTTCTTCACTACTATACACATTTCACCTTGTGGTCAGAAAAATTGTAGTCTGAAGACAAGTGCTTTAATATGTTCTCACCCATATTGGAACTTTATTTAAAAGTCAGTGAGCCAAAAGGAAACTATCCAGTGTTGATTGCTGGCTAAGAGTAAGGAGCCCCGTTGGTTTTCTGTGATATATATACACACACATATATATCACACACGCTCCCTTCCTCACCACAGGTGTCATTCTACCTTTAATCATCACTGTATCATAGCCCCAAGAGATCCTGAAATGGCTGTGCATGGATTTCCTCCTTTGCCCTTGTGATGTTGTTGTCTTGTGGATTTGGTTGGGCTAGTAGTTTGCCAGGAGTGTAATCCAGTGGATAGTGATCCGAACCGTAGCCGCAGAATCCTGTGACTGACATTTTCTTTGTGGTGGTGGTTGGCCTTGAGATTTGTTGCCTACAGATTTTGCTAATTTACTCCCTAACACTTCACATAGTGGGGAAGATAGACAAGAAGAACTTGAGTATGAACGATAAGCACCTTTGAAACCTCCATACAGTTTTGGATTTGGGCTCATCCTACTACAAATCGCTGCCGGTATCACATGATATCAGTATTTGATTTCTGGGTACGTGGTAGTGAGATTAAGGAGCAGCTTTTTTTTTTTTTAGATGGAGTTTTGCTTTTGTTGTCCAGGCTGGAGTGCAAAGGTGTAATTTCAGCTCACTGCAACCTCTGCCTCCCAGGTTCAATTAATTCTCCTGCCTCAGCTTCCCAAGTAGCTGGGATTACAGGCATGTGCCATCATGCCCAGCTAATTTTTGTATTTTTAGTAGAGACGGAATTTTACTGTGTTGGTCAGGCTGTTCTTGAACTCCTGACCTCAGGTGATCTGCTCGCCTCATCCTCCCAAAGTGCTGAGATTACAGGTGTGAGCTGCACCTGGCCAGGGAGCAGCTCTGTTTTAAAAGTAAGTTTCAGCAAACTATTGAATAAAAGCATCCTTTTAATATCTTCATATACTACCTTATTTTGCAATAACTTACTGTTCCTATACATATTAATATAGGTAGAAAGAAGTTTTTAAATCCTTATAAAAAGGATATAGTTTAGAAGATTAATATGTCAGCTTATCCAGACATATTCTACCAAGGAAAACCTAGTGGGTAGCAATAAATCTTCTGAAAGGACTTCTTATATTCATATACCTTTAAAACATCTAAGTAATCTAAAATAATCCCCGTTGAGTTTTAAATTGAGACTTATTGAGGTAAATCAGATAAATTCAGACATCTGAATAAACCTGTCAGGTTTTAGATGGTAGGATTGATGAACTTTGGTACTTTCTCCATCCAAAAAACTATTTGGAACAAGTATGTTATGGCTTCTCAGTCCTTAAAAGCTCTGATGTTTGGAGTCTACATTTTTTCACTGCAAGCCTTGATATTTTGCCTTTTTTCTTATGCATTATAACTTGACTGTATCACCACTGAGTATCTGCTGTATCAGAGTTCAGAAGAAAAGGTAAAACTGAAATCAGAATTGGGGTAGAGGAAGTTAAAAACAAGTTATTTAGAACCCTCAGTTTTGTGATTACTTGAATTTTATTCAATCTGTTCTTGGCCTTGCACTTCCGTTCCTCTTCCGTCTCCATCCCTGCTAGTGACAGTGGCATTTTGCTCTCTTGTGCATATTTGTCTAATTCATCTCTTTCTGTGGAGTTTCATATATCTTTAAAGTAACTTAAAATTGGAATGGAAGAACAAGTTTCAGAATTATTTACAGTCTTATAAATAGAATGTCTAGTCTAATGTCTGGTTGTAAGGAGAATGTGAATTTGCAGGTAAATGAATTGTATGGCAACTGGACAGATCCCTGGGGTTTGGGAGAAACAGAGCTTGAGACTTGAAAAAAAAGGTACAAGGTACAAAACAACTCTGTCAGTGCCAAAGGGCTAATTTTTAAGCATGTAAGCTTTATCACAATCTTGAAAAAATATTAACCATAGGTTCATTCAGCTGTTTTATTTAACCCTTAGTTCCCTGGTGGTTTTTTTTTTTAATAGGTGTCCAGCTTTTCAGTGAAATGTGATACTACTCTCAATAGAATGCATAATGTTGGTTTCTAAAATTACACTCCCTAGTTATTGTTATTCTGTAGAAAACTGTACAGAAGGTAAATAGAATAGCTTCAATGGGAATATAATTTAAAATTTTTTAATTTTATAAAAATTTACTTCCATTGCATTAAAAGAAATGGGTAGCATGTATCTTTCAGAGAAAGGAGCTATTCTTTGGTTATTCACTTTGTCAAATCTTAGTTTTTTCTTAATTCTTAAACAATTTCTCTGTGATGATAAAAATTACATAAATTTACTGTTTCTGATCGTGACTAAGTCTATTACTTGTCATGGCTTTTGTAAGTAACTGTGTTTTAAAAATACCAGTTTTGCTTCTTTTGGTTATATGTGGTAAGCATGGATGTCAAGATTATTTTTGAACTAGATTATTCAATTTGTTTTATGTTTCTTATACTTAATACTTATGACCACAGGTCAAATCAGTCTTTTAGAAGGTGCTCTTGCTAACTGTGGACTATCAGACAACATGAAAGTCCTTTTTCTCTGCTTTCAGTGGTTGGCTTTCACTGAAAAAAAGTATTAAAAAAAAGACAAAATTTATAGCTTTCACTATGTCCAAGACTAGGACTGGGTTATAAAGATTTTCTTTTGTGAAGGAAAATAAAATTTGCCACTGCTGCATTTATTTTACTATTGTAAACTTAAGATTCATTCCTTAGTGCTTGGAATTTTGATGTCTCAAAACCAGATGAGTGGAAGTGTTGAATTTGCAAAATAAAGCTAAGAATGCTTAACTTTGCACTTTAAAGTTTAAGTTTTACTCTGACCAAATTGATGATCAGCAGAGCAGCCCTGAACAGCATTTTGTTTATACAGTCTTGTTGAAGAATATGATTTTGTAACTCTTCATTTTTTTTGTCTCTGTTGAAGCTGTGTAAATCTTTTTAAAACACAGCTTAAAACATTTTGTTATTCTAACAGTTATCTCAAAAAACAGCATTTCCAATGGTAATGGGTATTGTTCCGCTGTACTTACGTATTCCCTGTACCTGAACACTTGTTGTTGCCTCACAAGAAAATAGAACTTTTATGTTTAAAATAAAGTCTGTTCTTCTTGAGTTTTTTCTGTGAATTTTTATGACTACTGTCTCAAATTCAAATTACATTTATTTTTGGACTGGTTATCTAGTTTTTTCTTTTTTCTTTTTTTCTTTCTTTTTTTTTTTGGCTTTTAAGTGGTACATTGGTTTTCTCAAACTAATAGAAAAATAATGTGTTTATGTTCAGCAGCAGGTTCCCTGCTCCCTGTCACTCGCCCTAGATCTGAAAATACCTGCTCTTTGTGGTAAGTGCTAAGCAAACATTAAAATATAAGTAGCACACTGAGAGATAGCTATGTGTGGGCAATTCACTGCTTCACAATTTTGTTAGAGGTAACTTAGCTGGGGCAGTCACTTAAATTCATTATAAAGTGCATATAGAGGAGTTTTTTTGTTTTGTTAATTCTTGGTAATTCAGCCATATTCTTTGTGACAGTGGCTTATATATGCAAGACAGTTGTTCAATTTCAGGGGATAGTTGTTCAGTTTCAGGGGTTTTGTCTGTATCCACACAACAGCTGGTCAGAAGGCTACACTAACTTGCAGGGACACATTTTAAGTGACATAAAAAAGATACGACAGTAATCTGGTCACCAAATTAAATTTTTTGTTTTCAGACAGAGTCTCTGCTGTGTTGCCCAGGGTGGAGGACAGTGGCACAGTCACAGCTCACTCAGCTCACTGTAGTCTCAAGCATCTGGGCTCAAGGGGTCCTCCTGCCTCAGCCTCCCAAGTGGCTGGGACCACAGGTATGTGCCACCATGCCTGGCTGGCTTGCTTATTTATTTATTTATGTATGTATGTATTTATTTATTTATTTAAGAGACAAGCTCTTGCCACATTGCTTAGGCTGGTCTCAAACGCCTGGCCTCAAGTGATCCTCCCACCTCTGCCTCACAAAGTGCTGGGATTATAGGTGTGATCCATTGTGCCTAGCCTGTTAAAATTTTTGAAATATTTCTGAGGGAAAAAACCAGTTTAGGGATAGCTAATATATTTACACAATAATTTAACATAGTATCAAATGCAGAGAGAATCTCTAAAATTGACGCGTAAAGTTTTCTCCCTTTCTTTCTAAGTACTCCCCCACCTCCACCTTTAAAGAGGTTGAGAAGAGCAAATATGTGACATACATTCCTTGTACTCTCTTCATAGTGTTGGTCGTAGGGCAGGGAGGGAGATACTCAGCTCGTAGGTTCTTGGCCTCTCTAATCCCGAAGAATGGGGAAAACGGCCCTGGAGGTGCAGTGAGTCTGTGGTTCGAATAAATATCGTGGACCCAAAGAGTTTTGAGGAAGAGCGATTGATTAGAGAGAGAGAAAGAAGACAGCTCCCATGCTGTAGTGGGAGGGGATCCAGAGAAGGAATCCATTCAGGTAGGAGCCCCTTAAGTTTTAACGCTTGAGTTATTCCCTCCCCATTCATGTTCTTGTCCAATGAGAGGAGTTCTTTCAAACTTCTGGATTGATTGATCTTTGACTCTGATACTGGATTGGCTACTTGTTTTACAACCCCCTCCAAGAGCTTTCAGGGGAATTTGGGACAAAAGAGCCCCACCTGGCTTTCCCACTCATGGGAAGATCAGACAGTTTTACCTGGCCCATGTGGAGGGGGTGCTCAAAGAGCCCCAGCTGCCTGGGGAGCCGGCAAATTCCTGCATTTGAAACCCCTCTGGTCTCAGCATGGAGGCCTGAAGTTGGTGCTCAGACTCCCAGCCTCCTAAGGTGGGAGCAGGGAAAATTGTTGCATTTGAAACCCCTCCCCTAGCGGACCCAGGAAGAGACGTTTCTTTAACACAGTCCCTCAACAGCACTTCCCTGCTAATGTGTAACAGATAGTTTTTTTTTTAACTTTGCTAAGATTAGGTGTACTTTTAAAATACATATTTTTAAATTCCTAGAATACAGTATGATAATACCAATAGCCCTTGTAGCTCTCTGATTCAGTGTTTTCCAAACTGGGTCTTGAACTAAATGGGTTCAACTAACTTTTTAAAAAATGAAGCAGAATAGAAAACATAAGTATATTCATACATGAGAGTATTTTTCATGTGTAAAAAACTTTTGTTAGAGATATATACGTATGTCCTAGCTTGTAGTGTAAAAAGCATTTCTTACTGAGGGTTGTATTAAAACGATATGAAGAATATTGCTATAGCTACAGCTTTTAGGTTTGTCTGGTATCTTTTTTTCTTTTTGTGAGATAGAGTCTTGTTCTGTTGCCAGGCGCCAGGCTGGAGTGCAGTGGCATGATCTTGGCTCACTGCACCCTCCACCTCTCGGATTCAAGCAATTTTCCTGCCTCAGCTTCTGGAGTAGTTGAGACTACAGGCGTGCACCACCATGCCCAGCTAATTTTTTTTTTTTTTTCCAGTAGAGATGGGGTTTCACCATGTTGGCTAGGATAGTCTCAATCTCTTAACCTTGTGATCTGCCCACCTCGGCCTTCCAAAGTGCTGGGATTACAGGTGTGAGCCACCTCGCCCGGCCTGTCTGGTATCTTAACGCAGAGATGAGACTGGAGTCTTCAAGACATTGTTTCTACTGCCCTTTAATACGTAGCTCCAAAATTGCTAGGTTTTATTAAAACCAACTAAAAAAAAACAGAATTTCAGGAATTTGTATCATCCTCAAACTGAGAATGTATCTCCATATATTCTAACTTCGACTTTATGCACTAGTGTGGATTAGTCTTGCTAAATCATTGTTTTATAGAAGACTATCATGAAGGCTCTGATAGTTAAAAAGCAAGAGTATAACTATTTGTCTCAATTCTGTGAAGTAATTCTTTTTTCGATCATTGGGATAATTGAGAGGAGAAACAGAGAAAGTCCTAGATTTAGGGCCACAATTTGGGTGCTAGTTCTGGCTCTGCTGCCTCATGTTCATGGGATCTTGGGCCAAGAAGTTTCCCTTTGTGAACCTGTTTTACTTGTGTGATTAAAGAAATGCTGACAATGGTGCTATCACTTAGGAAATATGAAAATATGAAACTGTAAGCAAACGTTTATCTTCCTTCATATTTTGTCAGGTAAGTTTATTCATTCTGTAGGAGAGCCAGTGGTTTTTGGTTCTGGAAAGTGTTCTCATAAAATTCATTTTAGCTTGTAAAGTTTAAAATTGTCAAAGATAAACTGAAATTGTAATAAAAATTGATAATGCCTATTGATAGCTTACCAAATGTCAGACACTTTACATATTACTTTTACTCTGATCTTTATAATAACCCTTTGAAGCAGGTACTATTTTTACTATCACAGAGATAACAAAATTGGAATTAGGTTAACTTTTCCATGGTCATACATGTGGGAGATGTCAGAGACTGGCTTTGAACCAAGTCTGACTCTGGAATTCAGAGTTAATTATGAAGTCTTAGTGCTACTTTGCACCAGTAACACTGATAAAATAAAGATGTTGGTGTCATTGCAGATGTGACATTGGGCCACACTGCCTTGTTGTTCTTTGTGATCCTCTTCATTGCTACAGCTGCTGACAGCTTAGTTCAGAGGGTCAAAAGAAAGGAGCCGGTTAGTTATTCAGCTCCTAACCAAGGACGTTAGTGACAGACATTCTTAAACTCTCAGGTTTTTAATGTTGCTATAGCTGCAGAAAATAAAAAGAAATACTTTCTTTAGTTTGGGGAGCACAAAAAAATTGGGGGAGCACATCTTTTAGGGAGGCAAAAACTAACTTCAGTCACATTCCTGGTGGATTTTTTAATTCACCTGGCCTTTTTGAGAGAAAGACTTAGAGAGTTGATTTTTAAATCTCTGTGACTTGGTATGCCCATTTTAGAGAGGACAGTAAAATCCTCTGGATCACAATTCAAGTGTGTGCTTGAAGGCACTAAAAAAAAAATAAGCAAAAATATGTTAATAGTGTATATTTCTAGATGTGCTATGGCTGATGTTTTCTTCTAGAAGATACTGCTTTAAAATGGGGAAAAAAGAAACAACTTTTTCTTTTTTGTGTGATTTTTTTTTTTTTTAGGTGATTGTCAGTGAGGTGTAGCCACAAGAGATATCACAGGAGAGACACAGGAAAACAAGTTGTATTATACTCACAGGTCCTAGAGAGATGGTCACTTCATGCTGAGAGGGGGTCACCTAGGAGGGGCTCAGCCAAGCAGGTGGGGAGCAGAGTAGGCCTGAGACATGAGCAGGAGTCTTCAGGTTAGGGAGGAGCACACAAGAAAAAGTAAGAATTTGACTGGTGCATTTAAATGTTACTAGGTCATGGTCAGGGCAAGGTAGCAAGAGAGACTTGTGGCAGGGGCCACACACATCACACTGGGCCAAGTGCTCACAGCCTGTTTGTGGAGTTGAGGTAGGAGGAGAACAAGAAGTTTAAAACGTATACTACAAATGTAAAAACATACACTGCAAAATCTCACCCATGACACCAGTCAGAACTTCATCTCCTTTTTGTATTTACTCTTTGGCCAATAATGGTTGATTTACACCATTGAGTGAAGAACCATGGCTTGACTTTAAATGCCAAGGACAGTTTGTTTTGAACTCTTCAGTAGTCTTTTAAATGGTACAGAAAAGATGGAAAAATAGTTTATGTTGGTCTTCTGGATGTGACCCATCCTGACCAACCATTTTTCTTCTCATCTTGTCCCACAGGGTTTGCTATGTTTAAACACTTTACTGTTGCATGAAATGCATAACTTTCAGTTTGCTGAATTAATATTTTAAAGGTCATTTTTCCTTCCTAATTTCTATATTCTGAAATTCTGGGACTGCTTCATTGCTCAAGGTAGAGAAATGCAGGGCCCTGCCAACGCTATGGAAGACAAAAATAACTGAATCAATTCTGGCTCTTTTTATTCCTGCCTTCAGTAAGTAAGATTACATACTGTGGCTTATATTTAATTGTGCCTAGGCTCAGATTTTTGATATTTTATAGTTTTTATTAAAGTATTTACAGAAATAACATACATCATTATGTCATTTCCCGTATCTTACATAGTCCCCTTCTATGTGAAATAAATTAGAAGGAATTAGTCGTCTCACAAGGTTTTTTTTTTTGAAGACAAGAGGAGTCTCACTCTGTCAGTCACCCAGGCTGGAATGCAGTGGCCTGATCTTGGCTCACTGCAACCTCTACCTCCTGTGTTCAAGGGATTCTCCTGCCTCAGCCTCCCAAGTAGCTGGGATTACAGGCATCCATCACCACGCGTGGCTAATTTTTATATTATTTTTAGTACACACAGCGTTTCACCATCTTGGTCAGGGTGGTCTCAAACTCCTGACTGACTTCAAAAGTGATATATCCTCCTTGGCCTCCCAAAAAGTGCTGGGATTACAGGTGTGAGCCACCACACCTGGCCTTACAAGGATATTAAAATTGCCCTAGTTGTTTTTTTCATTCTCCCATGCCCACCATATCATCAATTCAATGCAGTTTCCTAATATTGTCATCTTGAGGTAAAACTCAAGTTTTTGAATAGGAAAACAATAATTATATTTGTATTAAACTCTTCAGGAAACAAACTTTTGTTTTATGCCATCTTGCAATCTTTATTAAAAGAGGCTCAGAAAAATAGAAAGAGCACATTTAAACTTCCTTCATTCTAATGCTGTAAGACCTCTACATTTCTAGATGGTCTATATAGATACATGAAATATTTACAGTTGAAATACAAAACACTTTTTCAATGTGCAAATAATACTGAAACCTGTTTCGTTTAAATACCGTTTGTTTCTAATCATATCACTGTTCTACAATTAATGAAGGATTTCAAAAAAATACAAAATTACACCAATCTGATCTTATTGTGCCCTGGTATTCCTGCCTCTCCCAAAACATGGTTGTAGATACATTAGGCAAAGTTTAGCTCATCCATGGTTTTTTTTTAAGCTCAAATACATTCTTATCGAGTATAAAGTAAGTACAGATATTTCTCCCCATTTAAAATACCTATTTTGAGGGTTGTTCTCAGCCTGCCATTGGTTAAGGATAATTAGTTTACTTCTTATTGAATGGATTATCTAGATTGAAACAAAAAGCAACCAGTCATTCTGTATTCTGTGCTTATCCCACCCATCCTTTCCCTCTTTTCTTCAGTGTGGTGGTTTTCTATATTAGCAATGTTGGTTTAATAGAGCAAAATTTCTCTTTTTGACCACAAAATTGCTGAGCTTCAAATAACTTATCTTGAGAAAATATGAATATGGTTACCTTTATCTTAATAAAGTTATTAATATGCTCTTCAAAAATAGTGGTTAGGCTTGTTGGAAGTTAGTTATAACTGGACTTGCTAAGGAACTTAATGTTGCTCTGGGTTAAATGGAAAATATCTACTCTGTTGAAAGAAGAAATGTTACAGAAACTAGTAACTGAATAATAAAAGAAGTCCCTTGTAAGTCTCCACCTGGGGAGAAACTTCGCTTTTGGAAAACTGAGGGTGTTCCTAGTATGGACTTTGGGCTTCTGCTTTTCCTGCTCATTGAAGTGTCTGTCCGTATCAGAGAATAGGGATTGCCTTGCATGCATGTGAGAGAGATAAACAAATATCATCATCTCAGAACTAATGCATTAGCAAGGCGACCACTGCAAAGAAAGAAAAATGGTACAAACTCTCAAGACATTAAGTTAGCATTTTTTGAGGCACTCAAAAGAAGTTGAGAGCACCAGTCACCATGCGTATAGGATTCAGATTGGGATTCATAATCATGATCTTTCTATTGGAACTTGGCAGAACAATGACTGACAGACAGTATTGCATTCAGGGAAATTTAACTGATTATAAAGGAAGACAGTGCTTCTGAAGAGATAAATAATGACTTATTAAAATCAAAGAAATAGGAATAATATTGTGAAAAGATATTAAGAAAAGACTTCATACCTTTTTTCTGAGTTGATGTTTCTGACCCTCAGATCAAGTCGTTCCAGCCTATATAGTCCTTGGCCATTTAGAGCTTACGGGAAGTTAGTTACTATTGTAGATGACTGTGAATGGGAGGTGGACTGTGTTTTACCTACTCTGGTCCAATGTTTTATACATACCATGACTTGAACATCACAAGCAATTTTCTTCTAAATAAGCATGTTTAGAATAGGACTAAGAGCACATGGAAACTACGGTGAATAACTTAGTCAAAACATCTTCTTATGGAAATGCAATGGACTGGATGACAAACATAAAACACTTGGGAAACTGCTTCAAAATTAAAGGGTGGCTAAGAAAAGGGACAGGAAATTGAGTGATTGATTGACGTGTGTGTACAGTAGCTATGTTTTTATCAGCTTACACTAACTTCCATTAACTAGCCTTCCCCTCTAATACTTAGGTTCTAAACCCTGTAGGGGTAACAGATTTTGCTTAGTAATCAAATAGAGCCTCAGATGATGTCACCCACAGAAAGAGAGAAGTAGAAAAATGAGACACTCCCTTATTGATCACACAGAGCTTTCTGTATCTGTCATCTCTGCCAGAAAGTATTCTGGGTTAAATCATGTCACAAAATATACAAATATATGTAAGGATAAGGTGTTCATAAGTGTCTCCCTCATTCAGATAGAAATTTCAAGGTATTTCAGGAATACTACTGCCAGTTGCTTAGGGAATATCCCCCCCCCCCCCGATTTTATTTTCAGGAATAATATAAATACTGCATAATAACATATAGCAAGTGTATGAAAAAGTGGGTCTGAAGACACTTGCCCAAGTCTTAAATATTACTATGCATTCTGAGGTTTAGGAGATGCGAAGATAGATTTTTCTGTTTCTACAGAGGATGAGCTTAGCAAATTAATTACCCTGCTACTTCCCCTTGAAGATTTAATAATGGAATAAGGAAGTGTCCATTATTTTGTGTGAATAAAAAAAAATACATTTTAGCCTCCAAATGAAAAAAAAACAAGTAGCAAGTTGCTCTGTGATTTCATTAAAGCAAACTGAGTTCTCAAATCTTATTCTACCTCTCTAACCCAGAACAAAGCTGATCTGGTTCTAATGCTATTTTCTAAAACAGAAAATACTCCCTGCCACTATGTCATTCAAAAACTGACCCCAAACTACAACCCAATTTACATGCTATCTATCTTTTTTATCCACATATAAAATTCTTATCTCACAGCCAGCAAGGCAACTTAAAGATAAAAGGGTTTCCAAAGAAATAAGCTCAACTCCGTATTGACAGAATTATTCCTAGCCGTTATTTTGACATAAATTCCAGTATCTAAATATTGCAGACTCTGTAGTTTCTAATATTTTCCACATAGTACTAACAGCTGCAAATCCAAGATATGAAAGATGATATACTTAACCTATTCAAATGTGGTCTTCACCATCTGTCTAAAGTTGGCTGTCAGGTGTTATATTCAGAAACACCATGCTTTTGTGTGTGGGTTACAATATAAACTCCTTTCCACAAAGGAAATATGTTGCAAAATTGATGTCTCAAGGCTGTTGAAGTGACATTATAACTTCAGTCAAGCATTAAGAAGTTCATCATCTGAATGTCCAATAGCATCTGGGTTTGAAAGTGGATCCAAGTCTGCAAATAGATTGAACCAGGCTGACATGTCTTGGTTACCATTGTTGGTGGCTATTGAAAGAAAAAAACACATTAAAGAGTTTTCAGTTTTGAAATCATGTTTTTGTACCACATTTGTAATTTTGAAGTAGGTGCTTCTTTTGAATTAAGAAAACTGGGCCAGGCGTGGTGGCTTTCGCCAGTAATCCCAGCACTTTGGGAGGGCGAGGCAGGCAAATCACGAAGTCAAAAGGTCAAGATCAGCCTGGCCAACATGGCAAAACCCCCGTCTCTACTAAAAATAATAGAAAAATTAGCTGGGTCTGGTGGTGCATGCCCCTAGTCCCAGCTACTGGGGAGGCTGAGGCAGGAGAATCACTTGAACCTAGCAGTGAGCAGAGATCACACCACTGCACTCCAGCTGGCAACAGAGAAGGACTCCATCTCAAAAATAATAATAATCTATCAATCAATTATAGTTCCTTTAAGATTTTTTTTTTCCCTTGTAGAAACTGGGGTCTCCCTATGTTGCCCAGACTGGTCTGGAACTCCCGGGCTCAAGTGATTCTCCCACCTCAGCCTCCGAGAACACTGGGATTATAGGTGTGAACCACTGTTCCTGATTTAGGATAATTTTGAAAGGCAAATGCAGGTAACTTGTGCTTTGCTGAGCCTTCTATATTTAAATAATAATTGTAAGCTGCTCTGAGAAAGGAATTGAGTTAAAAGTGAAAAAGCAAGCAATACTGTAGTCTTCATAGAACATTTAAGATCACTTATAGAAGACTCAGATAAAATTTAAAAAGTAAACTTGTTCATATCAAGTAAGAAGAAATGACATTTGTAAACACTGCTCCAAGTTGTTTATTAATGTTTATTATAAAAGTGGTATTACAAAAATACTAAACATAAGGAACAAAGTCCGCCTAATCCTACCACATTAGCACACTCAACATTGTCATTTTAGTTTACAGTTGTTGTTTTGTCTTTTCCATGTGCACCTTAAAATGTTTTGATGTACACCTTTTACAGTATGTATTGTATCACAGGTACAGCTTCTTGTTCATCAGATCCCTCACATCTCCTTCAGGAGATGGAAAATTTTATTTATTTCTCTAGATTCTACAATTTGCATTGTGGCAGATACTCAAGAATGTACATTTGGGCAGAGGGCTGGGACTAAACAAGAATGCACAGTGGCACAGACAGTGGGTCATCTCAGAAGTCTAGGACCTTGAAAGCCAAGGAGTCCAGAAAGCAGGGTTGAGACCCAGGACAATCTAAGAACTGAACATGAATCCAGAGTGACACTGTGGACGGTGGAACGCAGTCCCAAGGGCAGTCCTCTTTCACCCATCGTGGTAACACTCACCACAGACCAGAGGGCTGGGGTTTGGGGTGTGGGGACCCAAAGCCCCAAGGATCAGGGCAGAGTGAAAGGCTTTACTGAGTGTGTGTCCAGTTCTGAGTACCCTGAGGTAGAATCAGTGATACCTGCACAAAATATGGCTTTGAGTCCTGGGTGTACACCTACTAAATGAGAAATACTGGGCAAGTCATTTAACCTCAGGGATCTTGTCTCCTCATCTGTAAAGTAGTAACCATACAATTTATCATTAAATCAGGATACTTGAGGGTAAATAGGGTCACTATTAGTCATTATACCAGAAGAATAGATGTCACTAAAATAATATCGGGCCTCCTTCATGCAGCTGTTGAAGAGTCCTGAAAAGTATGTAAATATTGTACAGCATTATATGCATATGTAAGACAGTTTTATATTCATTGGTCACAATGGGAAATAAAGGTCTGTCAGTTACATCTTTTATAGGGGCTCTCCTTGTGTACACTATTCCTGCCTCGAGATTCTTATAACAAGCAGAAAATGAATTCTATGCAGAGAGAAAAAGCCCAAATTAAGCATAATTTTCATAGAGTAAATACATTCATAAACAATATCAAGAAATAAATAGAATGTGGCTGGGTGTGGTGGCTCATGCCGGTAATTCAACCACTTTGGGAGGCCAAGGCTGGCGGATCACCTGAGGTCAGGAGTTTGAGACCAGCCTGGCCAACATGGTGAAACCCCATCTGTACTAAACACACACACACACACACACACACACACACAAGAAAAAAAAGCTGGGCGTGGTGGTGCACACTTGTAATCCCAACTACTCAGGAGACTGAGGCAGGAGAATTGCTTGAACCAGGGAGGCAGAGGTTGCAGTGTAACAAGATGATTGTGCCACTGCACTCAACCCTGGGTGGCAGAGTGAGGCACTATCTCAAAAAAAAAAAAGAAAAAAGAAAAAGAAATAGAATGTGCCCACTACTCTGAAGCTCCCCCCATGCATGGCACCCTTGATTGACACCCTTCCAGTCACTATTCACACCCCCAACCCCAGGGAATGCTGGGGTAAGTGTCCCATTCTGGTGTATTATTAACAGTATCACAATAACGTTCATTAGCATATATTTTAGTCAATGGATAGATGCGTTTCTGTTGGATATGTACTTAGAAGTGGAATTGTTTGGTCACGGGGTATATGTATGTTCCAGTTTAGTAGAAACTGCCAGTTTTTACAAATGGTATTACCTATTTACACTCTTACAAGCAGTTTTTGAGATTCTAGTTCTTCAACATCTTTGTCAATTAGAGATTTTCTTTTCTGTTTCATTTTAGCCATTATAGTAGGTAGGTCTTGGATTACATTTTCCTTTTAATTTGCACTTCCTTAATGACTAATGAAGTGGGACTCTTAATTTTTTGTGTGTTTTAGATGGAGTCTCTCTGTCGCCCAGGCTGGAGCGTGATCTTGGGTCACTGCAACCTCCACCTCCCAGGTTCAGGTGCCTCAGCCTCCCGAATAGCTGGGATTGCAGGCACCTGCCACTGCACCGGGTAGTTTTTGTATTTTTAGTAGAGATGGGGTTTCACCATCTTGGCCAGGCTGGTCTCGAACTCCTGATCTTGTGATTCACCTGCCTGAGCCTCCCAAAGTGCTGGGATTACATGCGTGAGTCACGGCGCCTGGCCAAACAAATTTTAAAGTTGTTAAAATTTTTAATTTTAACATAGTGGTTCACCTCTGTAATCCCAGCACTTTAGGAGGCCAAGGCAGGTGGATCACTTGAGGTCAGGAGTTTGAGACCAGCCTGGACAACATGGTGAATATCTGTCTCTACCAAAAAATACAAAAATTATTGCTCCTGGGTATCATGGTGTGCCTGTAGTCCCAGCTACTTAGGAAGCTGAGGCAGGAGAATTGCTTGAATCCGGGAGGTGGAGGTTGCAGTGAACCTAGATTGTGCCACTGCACTCCAGCCTGGGTGACAGAGCATGACTGTCTCAAAAAAAAAAAAAAAAAATTCAATTTTATTAGAATTTTTAAGTTTAGTTTTATTGGACCTTCTTGATGAGAGCTTTTCTTTTTTCCCTAAATTTCTCTTCAAAAATCAGCCTCAAGAATGACAGGTAATTCTTGCTTTTTTTTTGTTCATTTCTGAAATTTACTTACTTTATAGTGTCTGTTTTAAATGATTAAGCACAACTTGTTTTAGCTGGTTGTTTTTTTGTTTTGTTTTGTTTTGTTTTTTTGAGATGGAGTCTCACTTCTTTGTTGCCCAGGGTGGAGTGCAATGGTGTGATCTTGGCTCACTGCAACCTCTGCCTCCTGGTTTCAAGCGATTCTCCTGCCTCAGCCTCCTAAATAGCTGGGACTACAGGTGCACAGCACCACATTTGACTAATGTTTGCATTTTTATTCGAACTCCTGACATAGTGATCCGCCCACCTTGGCCTCCCAAAGTGCTGGGATTACAAGCATGAGCCACCATGCCTGGCCTTAGCTGGTTTTTAAAAAGTATAACTTTAAGTACTCTGAATCCCTGAGGAATGGCTGTATTCTGAACCTGCCAGTGTAAATCTGTGATTTGCTTGGAATTGAGGGATTCCCCTACTGGCTGACCTTAAAGTACTGGAAGAATAAAATAGATTTCAGGAGTCCATACTGGTAGGTATCAATGAATAAGTAAATAAGTAGGGAACAAGGGAAAACTCTCCCATACAGTAGAACACTAACTCGTAAATACAGAGAGAATTAGAAAATAGAAAATTGCTATTTATTTGGCAGCAACCACAGTAATAAATGTTTCTTGCAAGAATTATCAGTAAATGCTAAATTAGTGGGCAAAACTTCAGTAAAAATAAACAATATACAATATTTCAAAACACTTCCCACAAGATACTTACTAATTACCAAGGGAAAAACACAGTACTAACTTTGTAGTAGATAAACATGCAGACACCACCATAACCAAGTGATCAAAGTTAACATCACCAGGAGTGTAACAAAACAGACATGCACCTCCTGATAGGATTTACTAAGAAGGCACAACACCATTCCTGCACTGGTAGCACTGCCAAAATGCATAACCTCAGTCTAATTATGAAAAAACATCAGCCAAACCCAAATTCAAGGAATGTTCAAAATAAAAGACCTGTACACTGCAAAAATGTCAAGGTCATGAGACATAAAGGTTGAGGAACTGTTCCAGATGAAAACAGACTAGAGAGACTTAACTAAATGCAGTGTGTGATACTGGCTTGGATCCCAGACTATGAAAAACTAAAAATGAAATTGAGACATTAGTGGGATAATTGACAAATTCTGAAAAGGTCTACAGTAGATAATGGTCCTATGGCAACGTTAATTTCCTGATTTTGACTGTTGTACTGTAATTATGCAAAAGAATTTCCTTGTTTTTAGGAAATAGACAATGAACAGTTAGTGGCAGAGGGGCATCATGTCTGCTACTTAAACTATTTCAGTTCAGAAGAAATTTGTATAATATAATGGAGGATGAGGAAGAGACAGAATATGAATGTAAAGCAAACATGGTAACATTTTGGAAACCTAAGTGAAGAATGTATAGTAGTATTTTGTATTAACTTCTGTAGTCTTTCTATAAGTCTGAAATTATTTCAAAATTTAAAAATATTGATATGACAAGGATTCTGAAGTCAGCCTGAAAGGGCTCCCACTGGCCAACAGAGGAACAATGTGAGCACCAAAATCAGTAAGTTCAGTGGTGATTATAAACCACTGAAAACATAAGAATCAGGTCAGGTCCAGTGACTCACGCCTGTAACCCCCGCACTTTGGGAGGCTGAGATGGGTGGATCACTTGAGGTCAGGAGTTCAAGACCAGCCTGGCCAACACAGTGAAATGCCATCTCTACTAAAAATACAAAAATTAGCCAGGCGTGGTGGTGCACACCTGCAGTGGAGGCATGAGGCAGGAGAATTGCTTGAACCTGGGAGGCGGAGGATGCAGTGAGCCGAGATAGTGCCACTGCACTCCAGCCTGGGCGACTGTCTCCAAAAAAACAAAAAAAAAAAAAGAAAAGAAAATATATGAATCTATATCGATAATAAATAGATAAATGAGGATAAGAGACAACTCTTGTTTACAGCAGAGTATTGAAGACCAGTAGAAGGAGTGAATTATATCTCAGTAGGCTGTTTATAAAAAATGTGATCCATGGATGAATAGATTGTGTTATATCTATCAAATGGAGTATTACTCAGTCTTAAAAAGGAAGGAAATCTAGTCACTTGCTACAGGATGAACCTTGAGGACATTATGCTAAATGAAATAAGCCAGTCACAAAAAAAGCCAAATACTGCATTATTCCAGTTGTATGAGGTATCTAAAGTAATCAAACTCAGACAAAGTGGAATGGTGGTTACTATGGACTTAGGAGAAGGAGTTGTTTAATGGGTATAGAGTTTCAGATTTACAAGATGAAAAAGTTCTGAAGATCGGTTTCATAGCAGTATGAACATGCTTAATACTACTGAACTGTACACTTAAAAATGGTTAATATGGTAACCAACTTAAGTGCTTGAATGCATTCTTTGTCAACAGGCATCATGTAATCAGAGAGCATCTTGTATCCCTGTTTATATTCATTACCAACAAACCTTAACACAAACTATAAAAGATTACAGTACAAAATGTAGTATGCTTTGCCAAGCTCACAATTTCTTTCCTTTCCTTTTTTTTTTTTTTTTTTTTTGTGGAGACAGAGTGTTGCTCTGTTACCCAGGCTGGAGTGAGTGCAGTGGCACGATCTTGGCTCACTGTAACCTCTGCCTCCCAGGTTCAAGTGATTCTTCTGCCTCAGCTTCCTGAGTAGCTCGGATTACAGGCGCACACCACCATGCCTGGCCAATTTTTGTATTTTTAGTAGAGATGGGGTTTCACCATGTTGGCCAGGCTGGTCTCAAACTCCTGACCTCAAGTGATCCACCTGCCTCAGGCTCCGAAAATGTTGGGATTATAGGCGTGAGCAGATGTGCCCGGCAATTTTTTTGTTTTTGTATGTTAGTAGAGACAGGGTTTCACCACATTGCCCAGGCTGGTCTCCAACTCCTAACATGAGGCAGTCTGCCCACCTCGGCCTCCCAAAGTCTAGGATTACAGGCATAAACCACCGCACCTGGCCCCAAGCTCACAATTTCTATTCAATGCTTTTCACAGTGAGGGATAGGCAGTATAGCTTTCATTTGAATAATAACTCATTATTAAACTATTTTTCTGGACAGTGAGGTGAAAACAATATAATGTGATCCTTTTGTAAATTTATTTGAATCCAGCTGATTCTTAAAGCAATGGTAAAGACTATGTAAATAACTTACCTCTCGTTAATTTCTTTGGGCTCTGTGAAGGCACTGGCTGGCTATCAGAAAGACGAAACTCTGATTCCTCTTGGGAGACCCAGCCTAGAGAAAGGAAGTAAAAATTGTCCATTGTTAATCAAATAGGAAGTAACATCAGAAAAACAAGAAAACAAGTAACATCAGAAAAACAAGAAAATTATCTAAGTCCTCCAGTCTTTGTACCTGGGTAAGATTCTATAGTATAAGAGGTATAAAACACGGAAAATTTATCTATAATCTTACATTTTAATCATCTTAGTTTCAGAAAGAGTTGGATCTGACTTCCTTACATTTTTCAAAGTGGTTTTGAAATAAATATATGGGATTTTAAAAAAATAATTGAAATGCAGAATATATAGGAAGAAGTTCTAAAGAGTCAAGAAGAAAAGGAACAGGCCTGATAATTGGAATGTTGAAACCTATAAATATGTTTATACCCTTGGATTCAGTGATCCCATTCCCAGAAATTTATCTTAAGGAAATAATTTAGCTGAAGGAAAAAGTTCATGCATGATTTTTTTTTGCAGTATTATCTGTATTAATGAACAAGTAGAAACAATAAGGAATCAGGTAGATTATTGTATATAAAATGACAATTCTTTGTAATTAAAACATGTCATGAATACTCTATGAGAACACGGAGAAATGTTTGCTACAACATGAAAAACCATTTATGCTATGATTAAGGCACAACGCTAGAAAGGAACTTAGATTATCCTGCCTAGTCCCTTCCTTGTATAGAAAAGATCATCTGAGGCCCAACGTAGATAAGGTTCCTCAAACACAGATCTTTTAGCTCTCAGGGAAGCTCACTTTCCTGGTCTCCTTCATAGATGAAGGAAGTAGATATAAAGGAAAGACTGGTAGAGTTCTGTACAAAGAAGCAGGAGGCAGATTTTGGTCCTGCCTTAACTATTTAAACTGTCTGATGACTTTGAGCAAGTTACTCAAATACTGTGGTTTCAACTGCTTCAGCTACTAAATGGCAATATCCTGTCTGTGTGCTGGTAGGGATCAGAGCACATATTTTGAGTGGTGAAAAAATATTTGTTGATATTACGTTGCCAGAAACTAAAAGTTTAGCACTGCTAGAGATGTGGCAAGTTATAGAGGAAGAGGGAGGAGTTGATAGTGGAGAATGAATCAGTTTGTAAATCTTTGTAGCTACTGGGCCATTGATATGCCACACAAGAATAAATATTTTTAAAGATTTTACTGTAGCAAAATACCTGAATTATCCCAGATGGAGTGCCTCTTTATCAAATAATATTGTCCATTCTTACTGTTATTCAATAAATTCTTACTGAGTGATTTAACTGACATTTAGGTTGTTGGTTTTTTGTTTTTTGTTTTTTTTTGAGACGGAGTCTCACCGTGTCTCCAGGCTGGATTGCAGTGGCGCGATCTCGGCTCACTGCAACCTCCACCACCTAGGTTCAAGTGATTCTCCTGCCTCAGTCTCCCAAGTAGCTGGGACTACAGGTGCACGCCACCACACCCAGCTAATTTTTGTATTTTTAGTAGAGATGGGGTTTCACCATGTTGGCCAGGATGGTCTTGATCTCTTGACCTCGAGATCCGCCCGCCTTGGCCTCCCAAAGTGCTGGGATTACAGGCGTAAGCCACTGCGCCTGGCCAACATTTAGTTTATTAACTGAGTTAACTGCATGCTGCTGTCATAGGTAGCACAAAGATGACTCACTCCACATATCATGCCTTGGGATGCTTGTAGATAAAGTATGTACCTCAATATTTAATACAAAGTACAATGCATTAAGACACTGCTAGATGCCATGTGGGGTCCCCCCCATCCAGGGGTTAAAATCTACTGGGATGTGAGAGACTGGGATGTAAGGCAAGATAAAGTAGGATTAGAGCCATGAAAGCAAAGCACCATGGGAGGCCAGAGGAAGGAGAAACCATTTACATTTGGCAGCACTGAGGAAGACTTCAAGGACTGACAATCATGGAAAAAACACTGGATTGGGATTTAATACTCAGGCCCACGTCCAGGCTCCATTACTGAACATCAGAAGCAGAAGCAACAACACAAGCACAGATAAATGCATCAGAGGACTCTGGAGTGCTCAATGTGATGGTAGAAAATGGCAAGTATTCTTACTTCACTTTAAGAGGAGATAGGAATTATGGGTGGAAATGCAACATAGGCAGGTTTTATCCTGGAACCTATGGTGTTTCATTTTAAAAAGTGTAAGCCGGTAGTGACATCAGAATCTGCTGCTTGGAGAGAGAACTCCACGGGTGTGGAGGGTGAATTGGGGGTTGGAGACCTGTTAGAAACTCACAGTAACCTAGGAAACCAAATGAGGCTCTAAATGGCTCTGGTGTGGAGGCAGAGAGTAGTGGGACATTTGAGACAGGTTTCAGAAACAGAACTGACAGGATTTGGTAACCAATATGGATGTGGGAAACAAAGTGACCCGCAAGGTGCAGGATTGGACACAGGATGGTGGACTCTCTCCTGCTGCCTTGCCCAGAAGGCTGTCCTGGAACCAGCCTCCAGAGCTGTTCCTTTGCCTTGTCAACTCTGAACATCAAGTTTTACTTGATGGAAGAAACAGTATTGGCTGCCCTAGGTATGAGTAATTAGCAGGTCAAGTGTTTTAAACGAGACACCTGGGAAAATCAGTGAAGGAAACATGGGGTCTGGTGAAGGTGGGAGGGAAGCAGCCCTTGCTTCAGTCTTGTTGACAGATTCCAGAGGCGACTAATGTTTTTCCAGTTGATTGGTGGACTGCAGATTTTATCTAATAGTGCTGACGTTAAAATCAATCTTGTTGATTCTAGCATCAATAAGCACACAGTTTTGCTTCATAAAGATAAAGCTCATGTGTCCAAATGTTTCATAGACACTTACTGTTGAATGCTCCAGCCGCATGAAAGCCAAGGTCAAACAGTTGTGAAGGAAGGAATTGAGAAGAATGAACGAGGGGCTCAGACCCCGTGGAAGGCTCTTGGGACGTGAGACTGGCACTGGGGCTCCAAAAGGCAGTCTGGCATTCTTGGGTAAATTCACTAGTACTTGAAGAACCAGAACTTAGGAGGTTGTTCAGAAATGAGAATTCCTTCTCAAAATCTTCTCCTTCCAGTGAATCCACAGGTAGATCTTTTGTAACTACTGAGTGTAAATAAAAACAAAGTGTTTTTTGATTTCAGGAAATGAGAGTAAGGCATAGGACAAATCAAATTTGTTTCACTGTTTTTATATTGTATTAACATAATTTTAAGTGAACAACTAAATTGACTGCAAATTTATGTGAAACTATTTCTAATCAGGATTTAGGCCAAAATGGCCACATTTCACAATGAAGATGTAATAGTTATTAATAGCTATCTATGAAACAAGCTACCCCCTAAGTCAGAAACTAAAGGAGATGCAAAAAGACATAGAAACAAATTAATAATATGAGATTTTAATATACCATTCTAACTAAAAAACAGGCCAAGAGGACAACGATTAAAAAAAGCTAAAGAGCATAATCAATAATGTAGTTATTTTGGATATATACCAACCTTGGTAATAGAAGCATTCTTCTTAAGCACACATTGAAAATGTACAAAAGTTGATTATACTAAGGCATACACAAAAAATCATTGTTCTTAACATTACACACAACATGCTCTGATCATAATGCAATAAAAAGACAATTCTAAAATTAAACTATAAAAACAAATAGGTTCTTCCATCTGTACATTTTAAAACCTACTAAACAACTCTTAGTGGAAAAGGGAATGGACTTTCTGAAAAATAATAATGAGGGAACTATTTCATATCATAATCCATGGTGTTAAGTAAAATGTATAGAAGACTATTGCTTTGGACTGAGCTCCTGTACTAGATCCAACAGAACAAACCAAAATGGGGTCACTCATGCTAAGTTCCACATCACCAAACCAAAACTAAGTTATCTAGCCTTTCAAGAAATCTGGAGAGACATCATAGCCAAGTCCCCAAGCAGACCAGTCCTAGCTGGCATGATAAGGAGGTCCCCTCTGCTTTAACTGTTACAAGAAAAGTAACTTTGCAATGATCAATCCACTTTTTGTTTTCTGTTTCTGCTTTCCTCCATCCTTTTCTGTTTATAAAACCAACCTCCTCAGAACACTCATTCTGTTTTATAGAATGGAGTGCTGCCCGATTCTAGAATTGCAAGTAAAAGCCAAGTAAGGTCTTTAAATTTGTTGTAATTTTACCTTTTGACAATGGAATACTTAAATGGCATAAACAAAGGAAAAATCATAAACACTTTTATCAATAAAAATGAAAGGGAGGGGCTTCATGGACCTGCACCCCAGCATAATTGGTGAAAGTTATTTTTCAAAAGAAGCATTTAAAGTCTCTGGAACTGGTCCCAGGGACATGCAGCAAACGAATAAATATTTACTTAAGAAAATCTATAACAGGAAAAACAGCAAGAGTTTGTGGTATTTGAACTGAGGACCACTCGTATCCTCCCACTTCCCAACTTAGCAAGATGGAGATTCCACTCCTGTCTAGCACAGCCGGAACACGGCGCTCCTTCTCCCTCCAGCTGTCAGTCAAGGGCTAGCATCCTAGGAGGAGTAGGATACCAGCATTTCACATCCTGTCCTCAGTTACCTGTTGCTGAGGTGAGTGCAGTCAATAGATGATAGAGGCTCCCATCTCCTCCCCCGATCCCATTTATGGGTTGGGAAGTCCGAGTTTGGTGTGGTGTCCTGAGAATATAGGGCCCTTGACCACTTGACCCTGCTAGTAAAGTGGTGGTTTCATGAAGAAAGAGGCAAGCCAAGAAGACCTAAGGCTACTGTCACTCTCCTTACCTAGCACTCATCTCTTAGAGCAAGGATGACACACACAAAGTAGCATGCCATTGTCCCCACTCCCAACTCAAGCTCTGACTCACTCAGAGATTTTCCTTGCAGGGAGTGAGGGAGAAGCAGACCATAAAACAGATAGTTCCTAATCCCTTTCCAAAGGCATTGACTTCATTTGCAACAGAGTGTAGGAAGTTCAACCTTAAGGATGCTCTCAAAACTGGAGGTTGTCGCAAAAAGGCAACTGGGAGAAGACTCATAGTGTCATTAAACATGTAGGCTAAACTGCAGGCCAGCTACTTTGCCTGAAGGAACCAGGAAAAAAGCCAGCTGGGGTCACCACAAATTTCAGTGACCTTGAGAACTATTTCTTCAAATGAGTCCAAATTTGGTTGGCATATTGTATGGAATAATTTATGCTCCAGGGCACTGTTGAAATCAATAGAGCAGTCAGCCAGAAGAAGAAAAAATGACAAACTGGACTTATAAAGAATTTTGTGCTTCCAAAGGCAAAACTGAGAAAATAAAAAGACTGGGATAAAATACTTACAAGTCATATATCTGATAAAGGACTTTATCAAAAAATATGTAAACTCTTAAAACTTAATAAGATAAACCCCAACTTAATAATGGGCAATAGATTTGAATAGATTTGTCAACAAGGAAGATACATGAGTGGCCAATAGCACATGAAAAGAGTCTCAACACCATCAGTCACTGAAGAAATGCAAATTGAAGCTACAAATTAAAAGCACTAGAATAGCCGTGCACAGTGACTCGCCTGTAATTCCAGCACTTTGAGAGGCTGAGGCAGGTGGATCACCTGAGGTCAGGAATTTTAGACCAGCCTGGCCAACATGGCGAGACCCCGTCTCTACTAAAAATACAAAATTAGCCAGGCATGGTGGGTCATGCCCATAATCCCTGCTACTCAGGAGGCAAGGCTGGAGAATCACTTGAACCTGGGAGGCGGAGGTTGCAGTGAGCTGAGATTATGCCATTGCACTCCGGCCTGGGCAACAAGAGCAAAACTCTGTCTCAAAAAAAAAATTTTAAACGCACTAGAATAACTGTTAATTAAAATGTACCGTACATGGTGGCTGATGGCTGACGCCTGTCATTCTAGAACTTTGGGAGCCCGAGGCAGGTGGATAACTTGAGGGCAGGAGTTCAAGATCAGCCTGGCCAACATGGTGAAACCCCTTCTTTACTAAAAATACAAAAATTAGCTGGGCGTGGTGGTGTGCGCCTGTAATCCCAGCTACTCGGGAGGCTGAAGAAGTAGACTCAATCACTTGAACCCAGGAGGTAGAGGTTGCAGTGAGCCGAGACTGTGCCAGTGCACTCCAGCCTGGGTGACAGAGTGAGACTGTCTCAAAAAATAAAATAAAATCTAAAATAAAATAAAATATAGATAATACCAAATGTTGGCAAAGATGTGTAGAAACTAGAACCCTCACACTTTGCTGGTGGAAATAAAATGGTGCAATTATTTTGAAAGAAGTTTGGCAGTTCCTTAAGAAGTTAAATTTACCATACTACCTCACAATTCCACTCCTGGGAATCTAACCAAGGAAAATGACAATGTATGCCCACACAAAGAGAAGTACGTGAATGTCCAGTGGTGGTATTATAATAGCCAAGATTATAAACAATCTAAATGTCCATCTACTGGTAAGTAAACATAAGATGGTATATCCATACAATGATTGAATACTATTGCTCAACAAAAAGTAATAAACTACTGATATATACAATAACATGGATGACTCTAAAAAACATTAAGTGGAAGGTGCCAGAAATAAAGGACTACCTTTTTGCATGGCTTCATTTATATTAAATGTCCAGAAAAGGCAAATTTATAGAGACAAAAACAGATTACTAATTACTGACGGCTTGGAGTGAATCAGAGATTAATTTAAAACAAGTGTGAGAGAATAATTTGGGGGGTAATGGAAACATTCTAATATCTAATTGTGGTAATGGTTGCATAATCTAAATTTACTAAAAATTATGAACTGTTATACTTAGAATGGGTGAAATTTATGGTAATTAAATTATACCTAAATAAAGCTATTAAAAATCAAAAGAAATTTTATACAGCTCTATTGCAAATAAATTTAGAAGGCTAGAGAATGAATAATTTCTTATATAATTTACTGAAATCAATCCCAGTACAGATTAAGAGCTTAAACAGACTAATTTCTATATACAGAGAGAGAAAAAAACACATACACACAAGAAAGCACCAGACCTAGACATTTTCATAGATTAAGACATGAATAAGAGGCTGGGCGCAGTGGCTCACACCTGTAATCCCAGCACTTTGGGAGGCCAGGATAGGCAGATCACCTGAGCTCAGGAGTTCAAGATCAGCATGGCCAATATGGCAAAACTCCGTCTCTACTAAAAAAAAAAAAATTAGCCAAGTGTGGTGGCTGGTGCCTGTAATCCCACCTACTCAGGAAACCAAGGCAGGGAGAATTGCTTGAACCCAGGAGGTGGAGGCTGCAGTGAGCAGAGATCATGCCACTGCACTCCAGCCTGGGTGACAGAGAGACTCCATCTCAAAAAAAAAAAAAAAAAAAAGAATGCAAAAATTGTTGAGCGCAGTGGCTCACACCTGTAATCCCAGCACTTTGGGAGGCTGAGGTGGGTGGATCACCTGAAGTCAGGAGTTTGAGACCAGCCTGACCAACATGGTAAAACCCTGTCTCTATTAAAAATACAAAATTTGCCAGGCATGGTGGCATGCACCTGTAATCCCAGCTACCCAGGAGGCTGAGGCAGGAGAATTGCTTGAACCTAGGAGGTGGAGGTTGCAGTGAGCCAAGAGCTCGCCTTGCACTCCAGCCTGAGTGACAAGATTGAAACTCCATCTCCAAAAAAAAAAAAAAAATGCAAATATAGTAGTAAAATATTAGCAAGCAAAGTAGTATAAAATGACAAAGCTGGACTTACAACTCGAATGCAAAGATGATATCAGGAAACCTATTATTATAGTTCATCATATTAATATATTTAATAAGGAAAAGCAAGTAATTGCTGGCATAGATACTGAAAAAGCTGCCAACAACATTCAACAACTATTAGCCGGGTGTGGTGATATGCACCTGTAATCCCAGCCACTTGGGAGGCTGAAGTATGAGAATCGCTTGAACCCAGGAGACAGAGGTTGCAGTGAGCCACACCACTGCACTCTGGTCTGGGTGACAGAGTAAGACTCCCATCTCAAAAAAAAAAAAAAAAAAAAATCAACAACTGTGCCTAATAAAAAGTCTTGAGAAAATAAGTATGTATGGATACTTCTTTAACATCATGAAATATATCTTGGTCCAAAGCCAGCATCTTAGTTCAGAAATATTATAGGCATTTCCACTAAAGCCAGGAAATGTTCACTACTAGCTAACACTGTTCTGAAGGTAGTACCCAATGTAATTAAACAGGAGAAATCTATGCTTGGTAAGAATAAAAAACAAGATGATCGCTATTTTCAGATGATATAACTCAAATAATAAAAGAATTCAGCTATATACCAGGATATAAAACTAACATGCAAAAGTGAATAGCATTCATATATACAAAATAATAACCAAGAAAAATATATAATGGGGAAAGAAACCCATTTACAATAGCAACCAAAAAGATAAAACACATAGAAATAAACTTAACAGGAAATGTTCCAAAACCTGTACAAAAAAAAAAATCTGAAAGATATACAAGTAAACTTTAACAAATGGAAAGATGTCCCTTGTTTTTCATTAGGATGTCTCAACATGATCAACCTGTCAGTTTTCACATTTAATGTGATTACAGTAAAAGTAACAATGAGCTTTTTAATAAAGCTCCACAATTTTATATTCAAATTGAAAAATAAACATGCAAAAATAGCTAAGAAAATAATTTTTAAAAAAGGAGGGGGGATTCTAGTCTTACTAGATATTAAAACAAGAAAGTTTCTTTAATTAAAACTATGTGGGCCGGGCAAGGTGGCTCATGCCTGTAATCCCAGCACTTTGGGAGGCAGAGGTGGGCGGATCACTTGAGGCCAGGAGTTCATGACCAGCCTGTTCAACATGGTGAAACCCCGCTTCTATTAAAAATATACAATTAGCCAGGCATGGTGGTGCATGCCTGTAATCAGAGCCACTTGGGAGGCTGATGCAGGAGAATCACTTGAACCCGGGAGGCAAAGGCTGCAGTGAGCCAAGATCGCTCCACTACACTCCATCCTGGGCAACAAGAGCAAAACTCCATCTCAAAAAGCAAACAGAAAAACTATGGGGCACTGTTGCATGCACACACCAATGAAATATAAAGAAAGTCTAGAAATACACCCAAGTGGAAACAGAAATATAGTATATAAGATGTTATCTCAAATTACTAGGACAAAGATGGCATTTAAAAAATATATATATAAAGGGCTGGGCAAGGTGCCTGTAATCCTAGCACCTTAGGAGGCCAAGGTGGGTGGATCACTTGAGGTCAGAAGTTTGAGACCAGCCTGACAACATGACAAAACCCTGTCTCTACTAAAAATACAAAAAAAGAAGCTGGGCGTGGTGGCACACACCTGTAATCCCAGCTATTTGGGAGGCTGAGACAAAAGAATTGCTTGAACCCAGAAGGCAAAGTTTGCAGTGAGCTGAGATCATGCCACTGCTCTCCAGCCTGGGTGACAGAGCGAGACTCTCAAAAAAAATAAATTAAAAAAAAATATATATATATTTTTATAAATATCTCATTTTTTTATCTCATATATATATATGAGATAGCCATTTGGGGAAAAAAAGCAGGGGATAACATTTGATCCATTGCTAACACTGTACACATGAATTAACTTCAAATGAATTCAAGATATAAATGTAAAAAATAATACTATATAAATACCAGAAGAAAGCATAAGAGAATTCTTTTATAATCTGGGTTTAGGAAAAGCTTTCTGACTATGACTAAAGTCCAGATCCAATAAAAGAAAAGATTAACAAATTTGACTGTACTTAAAACTTTAAAAACATTTTTAACTTTAAAAAATTTAAAGAAACAAAGTCACAAGACAAATGACAAACTAGGAGAAAATACTGACAGCCAAATTGCTTGAGAGAGATATTCAAGGTAGTTATTTCATGCTTAGGAAGTATCTTAATTTACTCTTGATCCTCATTTTACAGATAAGAAAACCAGAATGTTGGGGGCATACTTTTGTTTCTTAAATAGTGATTTTAATTTATTTAATGTTGAATGGCATTTACTATTTTGCTAGTATCTAATGACATTGATAATACAAAAAAACTGCATTCATTCATTCATTCAACAAATATCTACTCAGTGCCTATACTGAGATGGTGGTCGAGATAGATGAGACAGAAAAACGGACACAGCCCTAGCTGTCCTGGTTATACAGATATATTCTGATAGGGCCCAAACATACAGAACAAAGATTTAATTTCCATTGTGATATGCTACAAAGTAGAGGCACATAATTGCATTCTTATGTAGAGACTGAGACAGTTTTTAATGTTAAGGAAATAAACATTAAATGAAAATTGAAGAATTTTAAAGAATCATTTATATAGAGAGTGAAATGATTATTTCTTACCATTTTCAGAGTTAGAAAACTGAGGTGCTCTAAATTCTCTCATTTGAGAATGTTTTTCCTTGTGATCTTTGTTTGCTAAAACAAAAGCACGTAAAAGAAAAGTTGAACAAGAGGAAATTCAGCAAGAATATTTACTGTAATATTTTATCATTAGGTCAAGTGTTCAATTGACCAAATCAGAGTCTAAAACATACAAAAGGGAAACATAAAAATTTAAATAATCTTATATATAAAAATCACATTTGTGTGTCTATATGTGTGTGTGTGTATATATATACATAAATATATCAATATAATATCAGAGGTATTCAGGTGCTCTGTTAAGTCTCTGTCCCCTTGAAATTTAAGTTTTCACATTCCAAAGTCTGTTCCTTCCTTGGTGGACCTATTCTTATTTTATACTCTCTGATAGGCCATTTTATATTTGTTCTGCCTGATCTCCATGCCCTGACACTCTGACACAATGGATGTTTATTTTACATTGAATGAATATGGTCTACAATTTTATTATTGTTTAATTGCCAAAAGTGTATAATTTATCACATACAGCATATTGTTTTGATATAGGTAATACATTGTGAAATGGCTAAATTTAGCTAATTAACATTTGTATTACCTCACATACTATTTTTTGTGGTGAGAACACTACTCTCTTAACAATTTGTTGTTGTTGTTTTTGAGACAGAGTCTTACTCTGTCAGCCAGGCTGGAGTGCAGTGGCACAATCTCAGCTCAATGCAATCTCCACTTCTGGGGTTCAAGCAATTCTCCTGCCTCAGCCTCCTGAGTAGCTACCACACCCAGCTAATTTTTGTATCTTCAGCAGATACGTGGTTTCGCCATGTTGGCCAGGGTAGTCTTGAACTCCTGATCTCAAATGATCCTCTTGCCTTTGCCTCCCAAAGTGCTGAGATTATAAGTGTGATCCACCATGCCAAGCCTCTCTCAACAATTTTCAAGAATATATTATTATTAAATGCAGTAACCACGTTTTACAATAGATCTTTTGAACTTATTCCTCCTGTCTAGTTGAAATTTTATATCCTTCAGACATCTCCCAGTGCCCTCTCCACAACTACCTACCACTCAGTCTATTCTCTGCTTCTATGAGTTCAACTTTTTAGATTCCACATATAAGTTGGTATTTATCTTTCTGTGTCTGGCTTATTTCACTTTGCATGATGTCCTCTGGGTTCATTCACTTAGTCACAAATGACAGGATTTCCTTCTTTTTGAAGGCTGAATAGTATTCCACTGTGTACACATACCATAATTATCTTTATCTGTTCATCTATTGATGAACACTTATATTGATTCCATATCTTAGCTATTGTGATTAAGGATATGGTCTACTTTTTTTTTCTGAGAAAGGGTCTTGCTCTGTTGCCCAGGCTGGAGTGCAGTGGCATGATCACAGCTCACTATAGCTTATACCTTTCAGGCTCAAGAGATCCTCCCACCTCAGTAACTAGTACTCTTCCCAAGTAGCTGGGACTATAGGGTGTGTCACCATGCCTGAATAATTTTTTAAAATTTTTTGTAGAAACAAGGTCTCACTATGTTGCCCAGGCTAGTTTTGAACTTCTGGGCTTGGCCTCCCAAAGTGCCAGGATAACAGGTGTGAGCCACCATGCCTGATCAAGGATATGGTTTACTTTTAAAAATTTGTACATATTTGTGAGGCATATGTTAAATTTTGTTACATGTATATAATGAGTAGTGGTCAAGTCAGGGTATTTAGGGTGTTTGTCATCTGAGTATAATACATTTATGTTAAGTATAATAACTGTGGTCTGCTATCAAACATTGATATATTCCTTCTATTTAACTGTTTCTTCGTACCCTTTAACTCACCTCTCTTCATCCTCCTCACTCCCCCCACCACTCACCCTTTCCAGTCTCTGTTATCTATTTTTCTACTCTCTACCTGCATGTGATCAAAATGTTTAGCTCCCACATATAAGTGAGAATGTGTGATATTTGTCTTCTAGTGCCTGGATTATTTCACTTAAGATAATCACCTCCATTTCCGTCGATGTTGCTGCAAATAACAGGATTTCATTCTTTTTATGGCTGAATAGTATTCCATTGTGTATATATGCTACTTTTTCTTTATCCATTCATCCACTGATGGACCCTTAGGGTTCATTCCATATCCTCGCTATTGTCAATACTGATGGAATAATCATGGAAGTGCAGGTATCACTTTGATATATTAATTTCTTTTCCTTTGGGTAGATAACCATTAGAGGATTGCTGGATCAAATGATAATTCTATTTTCTGAGAAATCTTGATAGTGTTTTTCATAGTGGCTGTATTTCATAGTGTTTTTCATAGTTTACATTCCTACCAATAGTGTGTAAGAGTTCTCTTTTCTCTGCATCCTCACTAGTATCTGTTGTTTCTTTTTAATAACAGCCATTCTGACTGGGGTAAACTGATATCTCATTGTGGATTTGATTTGCATTTCCCTGATGATGAGTGATGTTTAGAACTTTTTCATGTACCTGTTGACCCCTGTTATGTCTTCTTTTGAGAAATGTCTATTCATGTCCTTTGCCCACTTTTTTTTTTTTTTTTTTTTTATTTTGAGATGGAGTCTCATTCTGTCACCCTGGCTGGAGTGCAGTGGTGCGATCTCAGCTCACTGCAACTTCCGCCTCTCAGTTTCAAGTGATTCTCCTGCCTCAGCCTTCTGAGTAGCTGGGACTATAGGCGTGTGCCACC